>JAVJIF010018954.1:0-50000 GCA_038442645.1 Agave tequilana
CAACAAAATCAAGTTTTGAAGATAGAACTTCATTTTCTTCAAAACATCATCACAATCATTTTACTTTTTAAGATTTTGTTTTCATTTAAAACAAGATCAAGTTGGGATTTCAATGAGTCTCTTTCATTTGAAATCTCATCCCTTTCTTGCAAAGCCATGTTAAGTTTTGAAAACAAATCCTTATTTTCTTCTTTCAGTTTAAAAGTTTTCTTTTCAAGAGTTGGTATTTTTGTAATAGGTTTTTACAAACAAGAGATAGTTCATCATTTAATGCATCGGTATCAACATAATCATCATCAGAAGAACTAGCACTATCATCTAGTTGAGTTTCTGAATTTATCTCAAGGGAATCATTCCCTTAGACTATGTAGCAAGCTTGTTCGGATTCATCCTCACTAGATTCCTTCTCCATAATGTTTGACATTTGAAGCTTTGGAGAGGTCAAAGTGTTCCACACTGTAAAGGCGGAATCACAATGAGAAACCATAAAAAGATAATCTTTACTTAGAGTGCTCCTAAGTGCCTCAAGGGCTTGTGCATTGGCCTCTATATTCTTGCTATTACCAAGATAAGATTTCATGATAGCGGCAAGGTAAACATGCATTCCTAGGGTCTTGAGATACATACTGATCTTAAGCTTCCACATATCAATGTTAAAAACATCAAACATGGGAGAGGCAAGGTAATTCATGAGTGTGTGTAAACAAATAAGTGTGCAAATGCAGAACTAGATTAGCTAACCAAGATCTCACTCCTCGGTGGTTAAACCTAATATCAGGAACGTAGACTCTGATACCAATTGAAAGTACACCTAGAGGGGTGAATAAGTGTATGGATAATCTAGTGACAAATGATGTGGAATTAAAAATAATTACAACACACTTAGTGTAACCAAAGAGTGTACCGAATTCCCGGTGAAGGGCTCTGGACTACTCCTCTAAATTCCTCTAAATAAGAGTTGAGGTGCTATGTAAATCTCTCTTGGTTTAACACAAGTAAGGCACACAAACAATACCAAGCATATAAGTATGATATGAACAATATGAAATAATGTAAGACACAATATAAGAGAGAGAGAGATAAGAGATAGTGGATCAATCGCAAACACAAACATATATTTCGAGGTTTGAGCCACTGCTCTACATCTCCGCCTTCACACAAAAGGATTTCCACTATATCGTCCACACAGGACTTCCCACACAGGGAACCTTCACTGAGGATTTGGGTAATACAAACTAGGAGTACACAACTCCTCTCTCCAACAAACACAACCTCTTCACAAGAGCCAAGGCACAACAACTATCACCTAT
Organism: Agave tequilana; assembly: GCA_038442645.1. NCBI lineage: Eukaryota > Viridiplantae > Streptophyta > Magnoliopsida > Asparagales > Asparagaceae > Agave > Agave tequilana. The sequence goes on from JAVJIF010018954.1 coordinate 1,311, forward strand.
ATACTTAGAGGGATGGGTACTTAGCCAAAACAGATCAACCTCTCAATAGAGGGATAAGGCTCAAAGCCAAACAACGACCTCAATCACCTCTACACTTAGAGGGATACCAACATAACCAAACTCAACCTCCACAATCACCTCTACATAAGAGGGATACCAACAAATACAAGGAAGGTTACAACTCTTGGTGGTCTCAACAATCACAAACCAATTTTCCTCACAAAACAAGATCCTAATAGATAGGATAGATATGATAGCTCAAGTGTGATAAAATAAAGAGTTTGAAAATCAAAATCACAAAGAAAAACTCTTGGGAAAACTTCTAGATAGCTATAGAAATGAAGATCAAAGACCAATTCCCAAAGACTCTATTTTTCTTTGATTTTTTCAATCCTTTAAAAACATATAAAGATAAAATCTTTAAGCCCAGAACTCTTCTAAAAACTTATTGTTAAACACTTAGAAAGATAAAAAAATTTTGCTTTCTAAAACCATGAAGAAACCAGCTCAAAAGATGGGTATTTATACCCTCTCAAAATTCTGCCCGTTGGCAGCCAGGAAAGGTCAGAAATGACCTTCAGGTAGACCGCCTGGTCGACCGGCCAACGGTCATTTTTATGATCGTTGAGCCACCAGTCAACCACCAGATCAACCGGGACTGGATATAGAGAGCAGCAGCTTTCTGTCGGTCGACCGCTCGGTCGACCGGGGCTATTTCCAGAGAGCAGAGCTCTCTGGCGGTCGACCGACCGGTCGATCGGCCCACCAACCACTACTGCCGTGTACATTTGTGCACGTCGGTTGACCGGACTGGTCGACCGACTTCTGCCCTGGTCGACCGGCCGTCGACCAGCAGAAGGCCAGGTCCAACTGATATAGGGATTAAAAACTTGGTAATTTTATCTTCAATTAAATCCCATAAAATCACATAAATTCCACAAAAATAAGTTCTAATAAGTTATTTGAAATACAAATATGTGTCACTAAAATTCAACACATATTACAAACTATTTGAACCATTTTTTTGATATTGAATTAGGCTTTAAACGAAAACCGTATTTTCAAAACCAAACTTTGAAATGGAAAACCGTTTTCTCCAAAACACATGTAAATGCAAAAACATGATATTGAAACAACTTTGAAGCATATTGTATATGGATAAAATTCATTATACATAAAAGATATTATATCTATATTTTTGACATGAAATCCAAAATCTGGTTAAACCGAAAACCAAAACCAATAAACTTTAAACATGTGTGTGTATGTGAACTTGAGCATATCAACACTATCTACCTTTACACAAGATCTAAACATACTAAACTAAACACAAACCGAAGTCTTCTTATCTCCAAGCCGACTCAATCCAAACATGATCCACCGAGCTTGACTCCAACCGAGTACTAGATGCAATCTTGATGCTCGAGCTCTTGAATCAGCATGTGAAAGCTCCAAAAGTCCTTTGTTGATGCTACTCACCTACTAATATCTTGATCAAATATCTGAAACTAAATATCACAAGATTATTAGTAAACTATAACTACATGAGTTAATCATCATCAAAACTAGAGTGATGGGCCTCTGGGCCAACAAGTAGATCTACATCCTCTCTTTTTTGAACAATGGCGTTTCTCGAGGTCAAATGCAGTGGCATATTTTGATTCCACCAGAGCAACTGGACACGAAAGGCCTCCCCCCACACAAGACCGTAATCCTTCGCTTAATGGAAGATTTTGTCACCAGGAAGCCATCCAATGAGCATGGGTTCTTCATCGTTGTCACTTCTTTGAACAAAATTAGTGAAGGAAGAATCCAAGCCTTATTAGTGATATTCCCTTTCCTGTTGCCTTCAAGTGTCTTGTGTAGAGACCCAGCAAAGGAGAGATATTGGTGGAAGCAGTGACGCAGTTCCCCATATACATTGAGCTCAATAGCACAAGTCTACAATTAAGTGGCCCATCCTGTATAAGTAACTGTCAGCTGACGCCTGGTGTGGCAATTCTAAATACAAGATTTGGCTTTCTTAACGTGATCCTGTCATCGTCCTTGAACATGGTTATGGAAATAATGCTGTAAAATGTACGTTGATTTTCTCCTGGAATTAATACCTTCTGCTCTAGTATGCTCTTCCTAATAATAAGTAAAGCATGGACTTGAAATGAAAATGCATACTTCCGTCCACCCTCATCGCCGAGTCGAAGAGATTGTTCAATGGGTGGGGAGCATAACACACTACAAAACAAAGAAAAAGTAAACCTGTTAGCCTCAGGTAAAAGGGAAGGTGCTAATTCATAGCCTCGCTCCCTGAGCGAAATTAAACCAGATTCGACTTCGCTCCTCAAGCGAAGCTAACCTCGCTCTTCAAAAGAAGCTAAACTTCGCTCTGAAGTTAAGCTTTGCACTACACAGAAGCAAAGTGCTAAAAGCCCCAAAAGGCTAGCTTCACTTTGGAGCTTAGAAGGCACTTGTGCCTTGAGAATTCAAAAATTATCACCGAAAGTTCTCAATTAAAGTTTTGCTTTGAAGCTCAACTTCACAAAAAGCTGCAAGGGCTACTTTCGCATTTTGTTACTTGACAGAATGCAGAAAGGCCAATGGGTTAGGTTCGCCCGAAATCTTGCATGGGAATTTCTAAAATTTCAACGCCATCGAGCAACAATAAAAGAAAAACCAAGTCCCCAAGAATGGACAAGACTGAAGCCAGAGGAGTTGGATTCCCTAAGATCACCACTCTTGGGTTGATCTCAACCAAGTTAATGGCGAGATTAGCCAAAATTGGCTTTAAAGAAGGATTAAAATCTTTAACGATGAAAACCCTACCGATCATGGATAGATCAAATGATGAGGGCATAGCCTCCGTCACCATGGAGGTGACAGCCTCGTTATCTGAACACCACCAGCACCGCTTGCGCACCATGGAGTCACAGTTCACCAGAAGAAGATGAGAGGAGGGGAGGAAGAGACTTTTCTCTCTAAGAGCTCTTCGAAAATAACTCTCCCAGAATATTAAGAGAACAGCTCTTCAAGGACTCAACTGATGGACTTTTATAGGCAGCCTTGTGCCTCGTTTTCACTGCCTCAAAAGAGGTTCGATTTAATTATAAAGAAGTTGGAACGACTTCACATAAAGTTTTGTAACTTCGCATGGAAGTTGAAGGGGCCACGCGGCTCCGCTATGAAGCTCACCTTCGCATTTTGTCACTTGACAGAATGCGAGAAAAAAGCATAAGGCTTAACTTCGCTCAGAAAGGCAGTTCACCTTGAAGGAATGCGAAGGAGCTAACTTCGCTCCGAAGTCCAAGCGTCAGCCAAAGAAGATGCAGAAAGCCCCTAAGGGTTAGCTTCACTCAAAAGCTTAAAGGAGAAACCATGTGGTTCCTAATTTTGATCTTCAAAATTAAAGGAAAATAAATCTCCTAAAAATTTAAAAGACCAAAATTGAGAGAGATCAACTCATTGAGATCATCAAATATGATGAAATCTCAAAATTCTGCACGGATTAAGCCAAAAAGGGCTACAAAAAGAGAAGAAAAAAAATCGTTTAAAGGGGCGAACCCCTACCGGTGATCGGGCGATCGACGGACGGAGGTGGCAATGCCACAGAGGTCGCGCGTTCTTTCCTGGGCGTTGCTTTGGTGCCATTAGAGAAGATGAAATATTTTCAGAAATCTCGAAGCGAAGAGGGTTAGTTCAAATCCCTGTAGCTCAGCGAAGCTTGAAGAAGAAGATGACTTCTTCTATAGCCCTTGGGCTTTTATAGGCAACGAAAAAATCTAGCTTCGCCTCCTCAAAAGGAGTGCAAGCTATCATTTCAAAATTAAATTTGAAATGATGGTTGGAGGCTCGAGAACTTAAAGAAGCAAAGTTAATCAGTTTTGCTCAGACGCAAAACTCAACTTCGCATCAAGAGTTGTTTTAGCTCTACTGTGAGCTCACCATTGAACTTCGCCAAAAGTTCACTCTAGCTCCAATAGGAGTTTACTCAGTAGCTTCGCTTGGAGCTTATCTCTGTTAGCCTCGCTGCAGAACACATGCAACTAACTCATAGCTACGTTGAGAGCTCAGTTATAGCTTCGCTTGAACCTTTATTTTTTAGCTTCACTAAAAGCTCATTTTCCAGCTCCGCTGAGGGCCAATTTCTTAGGGGACTCTTAAGTTAAAACCACCCTGGTTACCTAACTCAGTGCACGGTTGAATCCAGTGGGCTGACTTGACCGAAGCAATTTGGTCTCATGCTTCAGATTCAAAATATTTCGGAGTCTGTGCCAATCCATTGCAGACTCACGAAAACTTTGAAAGGGGTTTTGCTGACACTCCGAAAAGAAAAATTTCCAGACAACACTCCAACCGGTCCGAACGATGTCTAACTTGTCGACATTTTCAAAAGATAAGTTGTAGACAGGCTGAAGACTAGTTCCTGATGGACAAGATGATGATTTGAACTCCACTGATCCAGTGAAGCAGACAGTGAACCAATTGTTATTCTCTCTCAGAAAGCTAAACATCTAGCTTCGCTACAAGCTATGTGTTCTAGCTTCACCTGAGGCTCTTTAAAGTTTAGTTGAGAGCTATCCTCTAGCTCTGCTGAAGAGCTCCTTGCTAAGCTTCGCAGCAAGCTTTGCATATCTCTGATAAGAGCTAAGTTCCAGCTTCTCAGAAAGCTCAGTAGTTCCGCTGTGAGCTTAGCTTCGCATAAAGCTCTTTCCTTAGCTCCGCTGTGAGCTAGCTCTGCCACGAGCTTATATGGTCATTTTTGACCATTTAAATCTCAACACAAGATTGATGTGATCCTTATCACATATTTGACAGTTAATTTCCTTGATCCATTCTCTCCTCAGTCAGCTGGAGAGGATCAAGACAAATCTCCTGATTAGTGGAGAGAATCAAGAGTTTATTACAACAAATCCTAATCCAGCTGGCTAAGTAACTCCGCGCAGGAATCTCTAAATTCACTCCAGCTACGATTAGCTTGGCCGTAAAGCTATTCTGGCTCCAGAAGTGAAACTAGATCAGATTGACTAAATCAATCGGCTGATTTTTAGGAGGAGTTGTTACACCCGATAATGCCTATAAATAACCCATTGCTAGGAAAGCTAGGCGGCAGGCTAGAATTTTCCCATCAGGCTGCGGGCTGCCTATTAGAGATTCTCAAAAAGAGGCTGGACTTCTCTCATCTCTAACTTTCGAGCTCTTTAAGAGAACCTTGCTTCTCCTTTTTAGGGTGTTAATACCCTAGAAAATTCCTCCCTCACAGGATTTCCTCATGAGAGAAGGAAATCTCAACCAGAAGACTCACTCAATCACTCGCATCGTCAACGGAACAAAGTGGTCGTGCGCTGACGAGACTTCCACTGGCATACTTCCCTAAAAACTCTGAGAGAAGAAAGTTCTTGTAATTTTTCTTTAATTCACTTGTAATTCTCTTCAACTTTTGTAAAGTTTTCCCTTTTTTCTAATTTTAATGGAAAACAACTGTAATAACGTAGTTTAGTTCTTGTACATTTACACTGTTGTGATATCTACTCTGTTACCATGTGTGGCCGACCCTTCATGATCGTTTAGCTTTCAGACTCACATTCAGCCTCCGAACTTAACCTCTTGAAGATTTTCTAAAGTCCCCTGGATTTCTATATGCTATGTCTAGTAGGCAGACTTAACGTCAGCACTTTACCGCTAACTCCGTTGAGCGTTGTTATCCCGTGAGCATGGCTATGTCATGAGCGGTAGTATGGTGTTTATACGCATGCTGCGACATGTGCGTTTAGCTGTGCTGTGAGCGATAACCACATCGAGCGTGTTAGCATCTAGTGTTGTACATTAGCTTCGCTCCAGCTTGCTTAATTTCGCTTGGATGATCACTTGCTTGCTTACTCGCTTGTCCGTTCTTTTCCATGCTAGTCATATATGCATATGTTATTTGGTTCAACATATTTTGTAGGTACTTGCTCATCCTCAGGACTTAACCTCTTCGAGATTTCTTAAAGTCCTCTGGACTTTCTAGCTACGCCCGGAAAAGCAGGTTAGCGTTCAGCGTTTTACCACTGAAACGCATAGGCAGTACTCTTCCAGATTTTAGAATTGCATCTTAAGCTGAGTCGTTCTTGAGCTCCACTAGGCGCTTTGGAGTTTAAACCGCTGTTCACTGATCTTGTCCCTAATTCTGCTTAGCTTCACTTAGATGTTCGCTTTCTTGCTTGCCTACTTGATAGTTTAATCAATTCTTTTATTGATAGTTTGTGAAGAGTTTGAAACTTTTATTTATACTATTTTTCAAACTATATCATTTTCCTGTATTCGTACTGATCCTTTGTATCGATACCATTTTTCTGTATTTGTACCAATCCCCTGTATCGGTAGTGTTTTCATGTATCATAATATATGATAGTAATATCTCCTGTGTATATTACTGACATGTTATTATATGTTATTACTTGACACCTGACTCCTGCATGCTATCACTTGGCTCCTGCTTGATTATCACCTGACACCTGTTTGATATCACATATCACCTACCACCTGATATATTACTGCTTGCCTTATGATTATCATATTTTTGAGATCCTATATTGCTATTCTATATTTTATACAGTGACCTATATTTCTAGTACTTATGTACTCCTGTAACTCCTGAATCTGTCCTACTCCTTATGATAATTATATAACAATAAATTATAAAAAGTCAATCTACATCGGGTAAGGGAAAACTGATGGGCTTCAAGTGATGAATATATTTACAGTGGTATTAGTTATGTTGTGCAACTAAAACTTTCTGTTTTATCTGAGGACCTCCAGTGATCGTTGGCTCCGTATCTCCTGTTACATTCCTAAATGGGCATAACATATAACCTACCTCCTGTAGGCCTTGCGGCCAGTTTCATACACCAGCAACGGAACACTTTGGGTCATGGTCCCGGGCATATACAGGATCCACTGTAAATAACCCATTGGTCTCATCATCAGTTTCTAATAACAACTTCGGCTTACTCATATATGGATGTATGTGGGATGGAACGTATGCTTGTACACATAAATATATCGGTCGAACGAGTAATAATAATAAGATACTAATTAATAATTATTATGTTATTTTACAATTCGGGTTGTATACATTCAGATTATGATAACGTGAGGTATATCGTATATAGATGAGGGTTTTCTTGTTTGGATTATTTCTTCGATGTACTTTTCTCATGAAGCCATAATTTGAGTTGTACCACTGGTTTGCCGTCTTTACTTTCATCAGATTTTAATTCATATTTTAGGTTTATTATTATTATTATTCTATATATATTGTGGTTTACTACATGTGCACTATTCCACTAATCTCCTTCTGTTGCCATACTATACACAGTCTGTCTCTTACTTGACATTACACTTGTACTACTGTACTTAACCTCCTGAATTGCTTACTCTTAGTTTTATATAGTTTCTTTAGTTACTATATAATCACTGTTTCTTGCTGATTCATACTGTTCTCTTATGTTGTTATTGTGGACAGCCAAGTTGTGTGTACTCAGTCGATGGAGATATGAGGTATATGGTATATAGATGAGGATTTTCTTATTTGGATTATCCCCTCGAGGCATTAATCTCATGAATCTATCTACTGAGCCCGTATAACTGATTTTTTCACTTCTGTGCATCTCATCACTTGATGCCTCATTCATGTTCGAGTGTGTATGCTCACGATACGGTTTTCAACACATGCTTTTAATTCAGATTTATTGATAAAGGTGTGAATGTCCCTGCATGCCACTTGGCATTCATCACACCGCTAGTTGGGGAGTTTTAACTCACGTGGACCTGCATGTTCAGTTCTCAGAGTATGGAGCTTGTGGATTCTCTCGGTTGCTAATCTAAGTTGTGCAACGGTGGCAGCGTGGATCATCGACAGATCGTCCAAAGTTCTTTCCTTCCAGGCCCCCTGCTAGGCTCTCAAGTTTTCCTTTTTATAACTCGTGAGCATCTTTTGTATTGTTTATAATTGTATATCTCCTTGTATTTTCGCATTTGCGCTTATCGGTGATGTAATATTCTTGTAATAATGTGTCACGTCCTATGATAACATTAAAATTGTACTCATATATTGAAATGTATAATGCACCACGTACTTTCGCACTCTGATTCTTACTTTACTGATGCACAAAACTTGTTCGCAGTTCGAAAGTCATGTAGAACTCTATCATTGTTGAACCACTTATAAATTATAGAAACCTAATCTTACTAGAATTGTATAGTGGCAAGGGTTGAATCCACAGAGATTTATTTAAAATTGGTTCATTAAAAATCTACAATCTAATTTAATTCTAGTTTGAAAAATCCTTGAAAGAGAAAGAGTTTTTTATTTTAATAGCTAATTTCTAAAAGGCAAAAAAATATAAACTAGAATAAAAAGAATACTAACCGTTGTGAAGACTAATTAAGTAAAGCAAATGGAGAGAGAAAAGAGAGAGGAGAAGAAACAATTGGAAACCGGGATTGTCACAAGGCCTGATTTATTGTTGTCTCCTTCCTTCAAAAGCTGTTGAAATAGATGAAGTAGAAAACTAGAAACAAAAGAAAGAAGATGACATGCATGAGATTGATGAAAGCATAAATAAAATATGAAATAAAAAGAGAAAAATTGCATTAAAGGAATCATAAAGAAAAGATGAAATTCTTAGACTGAAATAATACAGATCTTTATTGATGAAGACTAAATTGAAGATTCACGATTACAATACTCTTGATTCTCTCCAAAACTCGCATTACAATGCACAAAACTCTCCTCTCAATTTGCCTTACAGCCTTTTGGTCTGAGATGATGTCCCTGCTCCTGCCTCTGCTGGAGTATTTATAGGAAACTCCTGGAGATCTGATGAGTCAAAATGACTCAGCGAAACGCATCATCAGATGACTCATTCTTACTGCGTCATCAAAAATTATATTCTTAGAGTCTGGACTGCTGGTAACTGGCATTTTGATTTCTAAATATGACTCAACAAATGATTGAAATGAAAACATTGATTAACATAATAATTGTAGCCCTTTAAATCTTCTTTCTGGAGTATCTTGAATCATCAGATTTGAGTTTCTATAACGAAAGTTATGATCAATTACTAAAAGGTATCCAATCTGAATCCGAATTTGAATTGATTTAGAAACCCAAATTTAATTAGGATTGCTTTAAATCCAAATTTAATTAGGATATTTAGGTTTTTTGGGCTTTTTAGCTCTTTTGACACTTAAAAAGATATATGCACACTCATAAAAAATAAGAGGTCAAATAGCAGAGTTTTATTAAAAATAAATATGAGAATGTGATAAATATGTAATATTAATAAACAATCACTTAGTATATATATGTGAGGGTATTTCTGACCTGCATATATCCGTTGCAGTAACATCTCCATACCTGCGGCATCAGAGTGTTACAATTCTACTTAGGTAGTAGATTGCTTGTTCATATCCCTGATCATTATTCTTGGCCAGTAAGGCTCTTAGAGAGTGATCCATAGCTCGAACAAATATCAGGAAGGGTTTCCCTGACACTGAAGCTGCGATGACGGGTGGATGCGTGAAGTATTGCTTGATTTTCTCGAACACTTCTTAGAAAGTATTGTCTAAAATAAATGAGACTTTCTTCTTCATCAGCTTGGTGAAGGGTTGGCAACATCCTGAAAGATTGAATATCAATCTTCAGATGTAAGCCAGTAATCCTTGCAACATTCTTAGTTCTCTGAGATTTCTTAGAGGTTGCATCTTCAGGATGGCACAGACTTTCTCCGGGTCGAGATAGATTTTTTTAGATGTTACTACGAACCCAAGGAATTTACCACTGGCTACCCCCAAGAAGGACTTGTTGGCCCGAAGGCCTTCCACCCTAGTTTTGATGATGATTAACTCATGTAGTTATGTTTACTAATAATCTTGTGATTTTAGTTACAGATCATTAATCAAGATATTAGTTGGTGATTGCTTCAAAAAGAGGAGTTTTGGAAGCCTTCACTTGGTGATTCCCGAGCCCGAGCGTCAAGATGATACATAGCCATGCTCGTTGGATCCGGTATTTGGACCGAGTCGACTTGAAGATGAAGATCGTCAAGAAGACTTAGCTATCCATAGTTTAGTGTGTTTAGATCCATTTTGTAAAGCTTAGTATAGTTGATATGCTCAAGTTCACAACACACACAAGATTTATGTTTTTGATTTGTTTTTCATGAATAGTAGATCCAAACAAGTTTAAATGGTTTTCATGTATATTAGATGTGTTCAATATACATACATGTTTCATATCTTATACAAACTTATTTTGATGTCTATTCATGAGTTTTAGGAAAAATCAGATTTCCTATTGAAAAATCTAAGTTTGATAAAATACAAGTTTTGGTTTTTGGTAAAAATGTTAAAACACAAAAATAGTTTCATATGCTTGATATTTGAGTTAAAATGTTTATCACAGGTTTATATATCAATGCAAAATGTTAAAACTATTTTTGGGTATTTTTACAAAGACTTAAAAGATTTTTAGAAATATTTTTTACATATGTTTCTGTCCCAGAACAGTGGCTGACAGGCCAGGTCGGCTGACCGCACGGGTCGACCGCACCAAAGGCCGGTCGACCCTTGCGGTCGACCGACATGCACAGGCTTGTGCACGTTTGGCAGACAAAGGGACGGTCAGCCGACCGGACCAGAGAGCTTTGCTCTCTGTATCTGGGCGGTCGGCCGGGCGGCCGACCAGTTTGCCCAACGGTCATATTTCTGACCGTTGGCGGTCGGCCGGGCCGGCCGACCGCTAGCCTGTCAGGCTGCCAGATCAGCCTAACGGCTAGTTTTCTGTTTGGCCTATATAAACCCCATTTCTTTGGGATTTTGGCTAAGATTTTTAGAGCTAAAATTTCCTGACATCTTCAGTGTTTTAAACAAGTTTTCAAAATAGTTTAAGTGCCAAAAAGCTTCATCTATTTGTTTTAAGTATTTTGTTTTATTTCAAAGAAAATAGTTTTTGGGAATTGTTTCTTGATCTAAAATTCTATATCTATTTGGTATTTTTCCCAAGAGTTTTTCTTTGATCAAAACACTTATTTTTCCACACTTGAGCTATCATTCTATCCTAATCTATTAGGATCTTTGTTTTGTGGAAAAGAGAGATTGTTTGTGGTTGAAAGATACCACCAAGTTGTAAACCCTTATTCTTGTTGGGTTGCTCCCTCTTTGGTAGAGGTTGAGGTTGGTAGAGGTTGAGGCTTGTAGTTTGCTCTCTCTAGTGAGAGGTGGAGATTGGTTGTAATCCTCTTCGGTAGAGGTGTTGGTTGTTGTTTGGCTACGGGCCTACCCCTTGGTTGTGAGGCGGTGTTTGAGAGAGAAGTTCGGTACTCCTTGTGTTGTAACAAATCCTCCTCGGTGGAGGTTCCCTCGGTGGGAGATAGTGGATTGGAAATCCTTCACGGTGGTGAAGGCGGGGATGTAGAGCTAGAGGCTCGAACCTCGAAACATATCCTTGTGTTTGCGTTTGATCCACTTGTCTCTAAACTCTCTCTCTTTGCTTTTGTGCATAGCATCATTCATATCATCATATCATATTTGCTTGTGTTGCCTTGCATATTTCATATTGCCTATTCATCTTATATGCTTGGTTGTTTGTGTGTGCCTCACTTGTACTTAACCACAAGAGCTTCATATAGCACCTCAACCCATATCTAGGGGAATCAAGAGGAGTTAGTCCAGAGCCCTTCACGGGGAATTCGGCTACACTTGTTGGTTGTATTAAGTGTGTTGCAAAATTTGTTTAAGCTTCCGCATTTAGCGCACTTAGTTTCTAGATTAGCATTTACACCTATTCATCCCCCCTCTAGGTGGTTTTCAATTGGTATCAGAGCCTACGCTCCTGATATTAGGCTTAACATCCTAGGAGTGAGATCCATTTGTTTGCTAATCTATTGTTTGCATTTGCTTGTTTGCGCACTCATATAGTTTACCATGGACTTCATGACCCCACCTAGTTTTGACCCTTCCAACATTGTTGTTTGGAAGTATAGGATGTCCATGTACCTAAAAACCCTAGGATTGCATGTTTTCCTTTCCGCTACCAAGAGATGTTATCTTGGTGACCGCAATCATATAGGGGCCAATGCGTTAGCCCTTGAGGCTATTAGAAGCACATTAAATAAAGAATATCTTATGCTTGCTTCTAACTTTGATTCCGCATTTGCAGTGTGGAATATGTTGACAACAACAACCACGACCTCCGAGCTTCAATTGCAAATCCAACTGGAGGAATCTAGTGGAGAATCCGAATCTCAATGCTTCATGGTCCAAGGGAATGACTCCCTTGAGGTACAATCGGAAACTCAACTAGATAGATTTGATTCTAGTTCTTCATGTGATGATTATATTGATGCCCATGTTTTGAATGAAGAACTTTCAATAGTTTGTGAAAAACTAATTGAAAAATATAATGTTTTGAAAAAGAAAAGTCTAGGCATTAATAATGAAAATAAAAATTTGATTGCTAGACTTGATATTGTTTTACAAGAGAAAGAGGAGATTGCTAATGAGAGGGATTCATTAAAATCTCAACTTGACCTTGCACTAAAAGAAAATGAATTTTTAAAATCTAAAATGATTGTGAAACTCTTTTGAAGAAAAATGAAAATTTGTCTTCAAAAGTTGATTTTGTTTTAAAAGAGAATGTTGCTTTGAAAAATAAATAATTTCTATTTCAAATGATTTAAATAGTTGTTTAAAGAAAAATAATGTTTTGCAAAATAAGATTGATGCACATGTTTGCCATGCTAGGGTAGTATCACACACTTCACCTATTGCATGTGGCACTTCTTCTTTAATTAACAATGATATTTCCATGTTAAAGAAGAATATGATTTGTTTGGGCTACACTTTGAGCATTGTGCCAAGAGCCATACACGTTTGGAATCTTTGTTTCGAAAGAAACAAGTTCCATCTATTATGCATGCACACCCCCCACGGCATACACATGCTCCTCACGGACACCATCACACTATGTATACTCATGTGTACACTTGTACACATTGTGGACGTAAGGGTCACCTTACTAAATTTTGTTTTGATCGTATACATGATGAAATTTAGCATCTAAATTTGTTTGGGTTAGAGAAGGGACTAACTCCCATGGACCCAATAAGATATGGGTACCAAAGACCACCCCTCCTTTGTTTAATGTAGGTGTGGGCTCTCACATGACGTGAGAGTAGCGGTACCTTGGAGTGGATGAGTTCCGAGCTTCATGGAAATCATTTGGATGTATCACTTTCAAGGGAAGGTTGGTGGAGATGACCACCATGTTTTGGAGACAAGGAAAGTTGCCTTCTAGTTTTGGTAACGATTCCTAACTCCTTATTTATTGTTTACATGCTTTCCATTCTATTCATTATAGCATGTTTCATTGTTTTGATTAGTATGTAAATGCCATGATTATTAGACTCTTGACATGCATGTATAGCATTTTGAGACACCCATGTTTAATATGGACTACTATTTAGTGTTCTCACCTTTGTTTAGCTATCATGTTTATCATAGGTTTAATAACATGTGGATTTATATAATAATCATGTTTATGCTTTTCATGTTCATTCATATCTTGTTTTATGCTTCATGTGCTGATTACTTGTTTAAATGTTAGTTTTCATTAAGACTAGGTATAGACTTGTACATATAGTGGGCCACAAATAAATCTATATATATTTGAGCTTGAATGCTTATTTGAACCCATTAGATGTGCTAGTATAGTCTAGTTTTGATGATCCATGCATTTTAAACTTGTATTCCTTTTTTTGGATTTGTTTATGAGTTTTCATTTCATGTATATGTTTATTTTGCCAAACTTTAAGATATATATGTATACCCCTTGAGTCATTTGCTTTTCATGCAAATCTATACATATGGACTCAATTGTGTTTAGGGATATGTATGTATACTTTTTGTGTTGACAAATCATACATATACCTTGAAATGAAATTTGTTTTAATGAAAATTTAGTTTCATGTTTCCATGTATTTAACTTCATGTATATGTTCATTTTATCCAAATTATTGTTATACATATACATCCTTTTGAGCCACGTGCCTTCATGCATATATCTTTGTGGACTCAGTGTGTTTGGATATGTATGTATACTTTAGTTTGTATAGGACATACATATACCTTGAAGATTAAATAAGTTTTGATGATTTTCTTATTTCAAGGAATATTGAGCTTAATGGTACATTTTTTTATGATTGTGATTTTCACATCTTATTTGTACACTCACATTTATTCTTTACTCATGTTTTGTTTTCATGAGTTATATTTATGCTTAATTGACTTAAAGTGTTGATTATCATGTGGATTTCATGTTTCATGAAAAATAATTTTGTTTTATTCCTTGCTTGAAGGATTTCGTACTAGTTTACAATTCATATAACTAGTTGCGATTGTTCGGTACGGAAAAGAGATTTTGCCGTAAAATTTCCTTGAATCAGTTGAAAGATTACAACAAAACAATATTCCGACTACAAGGGAGGGAGGATGCTTGAATCTTCCCTTTGTTTAAATCTGGGTTCTTCGTGTGGCGATGGAGAGTGAATCTTGTTCTCCGTTGACCAGATGACCGTCCTGGACCGTCGGGGGTCTTCTCTTCGGCCGGTAGGGGAGTAACTCAGCTCCGGCTACCAAACTCTCAAAGAGGAGGTAGGCGAAGATAGGCTAGTACTCAGTAAGCCTGTTGAAGAATCTCCTCTCTCTCGGTCGTTGACGTCGGGCTTCTCTCTCTCGATGCCTTGATCTTCTGACCCTCTGGATTCAAAAATGCCGACCTTAATTGATCACTCGACCTTCTTCTCCCACTGAATCCAAATCTTCGACCCTTCCTTCATAGCCAACAGGGCTATTTATAGGGGTCTTAGGGGGTGATCGTGCCCCCTAAAAATGCGCCTGAATGAGGGCCATTACCCGCGATACGCGCGGTAACTGACTCCCCACGATCTGGGCGGTTGCAACTGAGACGCGGATTTCAGACTAAACGCGCCTTGATGCTGAGACGCGGGCTTCAGGCCGGACGCGCCTTGGATGCTGAGACGCGGGCTTCAGGCCGACGCGTCTTGAAGTTGAGACGCGGGCTTCAGGCCGACGCGCTTTGATGTTTAAGACGCGGGCTTCAGGCCGACGCGTCTTGAAGTTGAGACGCGGGCTTCAGGCCGACGCGTCTTGAAGTTGAGACGCGGGCTTCAGGCCGACGCGTCTTGAAGTTGAGATGCGGGCTTCAATCCTTTGCGTCTTTGAGACTGCTTCTTTGGTGGCTTGCCTGGTTAGTCATTTTTAGACAGCCTACAGAACCCCCTCCAAAGTTTCCGATATTCCGCAGTTGAATGGGACGGATTTCGGAATACTTTGGACTTAAACCGCGTTCGCCTTTGTGACCGGACTGTTGATGCTTCGGGTTTGACCTTATCCGAATTTGGTCTTCGTGAGTGTACTGTTGAACTCTTAGAAGCCATCAGAGTCGATCGTGTTGAGTGTCTAGATACACAGCCTAGACCTCCCCAATTGCTTTTTAGTCTGTCACGGGTGCGTTTTTGGCTAGGAGTAGTTGGTTGTCTGTTGGCGCCAGTGTACTGTTGAACTGTCTTGCAGACGCATGAAACTGGACGCAGGCTCCTTTTTGAAAGCAGACGCAGGAGACTGGACGCAGGCTCCTTTTTTGAAAGCAGACGCAGGAGACTGGACGCAGGCTTCTTTTTGAAAAGTAGAAGCCACTTTGAAGACGCAGCGTCTATAGGGTAGACGCGATGTTGGTCAGACGCGAACTCCTTAGAGGGGACGCGACCTTCAGAAAGCATTCTTGGAGATGCTGACGGG
Organism: Agave tequilana; assembly: GCA_038442645.1. Lineage (NCBI taxonomy): Eukaryota > Viridiplantae > Streptophyta > Magnoliopsida > Asparagales > Asparagaceae > Agave > Agave tequilana. The sequence goes on from JAVJIF010018954.1 coordinate 17,166, forward strand.
GCATGTCCGGTGCGTTTTCTGGGCGCGAACTTTACGCTGTCATGATGACGCCGCCAGCTGGCCTGGGGAAACGGCGAAATTTCGCCTTTTGGCGCGCGGATCTCGCGGTTCATTAAATGAACTGCTCCACGTGTCGGCTTCTGATTCGCGGCGGGGTTGCGACGCATGATCTTCGTCACCGGCAGTGATTTTGTTACACGCGTCAAGCGACGGTTCGCTGCAGCGTCCCTTGGGTCACGCGCCGCGTATCTCTGCGTATCCCCGTGCCTATAAAAGGCAACTGTTTGGAGAACTTCCTCTTCTTCCCCGCATTCGCTTGCTCTGAGAATTTTAGAAAAGAAGAACTCTCTTCCTCTGTTCCTTTTTCTAGCTTCAGACCAAACTCGCCATGGCACCAAAGACCAAGCCGACCGCCTCCTCCTCAAAGGCGACCACCACCGAGGCCCGGAGGGGCGTCTCCTCCTCTGCGCAGGACTTCGTCCTCCAAGGCCTCCAAGGTAGTATGCCTTAGGCAGAACTGACCCTTAAGGACTTTAAACTATTAAAAGCGTGTTTGATTCCCCAGACGCAGTCTTTGGGATGATAACCGGGGCGCGGATTAGATAATCTGACACCCAAGAGCCCTGTGCTTCGGGTCCTTCACTTAGAATTTCTCTAACTGTGAAGGTCTCTGGACGCAGCTTTGCAGAACGCAGATTTGATCTTCGCGTTCTGTGTCATCAGGCGCCAATTTGATGAATCTGGCGTCTGAATCCAAGTGCTTTGAATTTTTTACAAGTCTTGGTTTGCAGAACGCGGATTTGATCCTTGCGTTCTGTGTCATCAGGCGCCAATTTGATGAATCTGGCGTCTGAGTCCAAGTACTTTTGAAATTCCACAAGTCTTGGTTTGCAGAACGCGGATTTGATCCTTGCGTTTCTGTGCCATCAGGCGCCAATTTGATGAATCTGGCGTCTGAGTCCAGGTACTTTGAAATTACACAAGTCTTGGTTTGCAGAACGCGGATTTGATCCTTGCGTTTCTGTGCCATCAGGCGCCAATTTGATGAATCTGGCGTCTGAGTCCAAGTACTTGGAATTTCATAAGTGGCTTCAATCTTTGCGTTCTGTGCTTCTTGACGCAGATTTGCGGGTCTGGACGCGGATTTGATGATTCCTGCGTCCAGTATCTTTTCTGCGTTCGGACGCAGAACACTTAGTATTTTTCTTTACTTTTGGTAAAGCATCTGACTTAAGTGTCTTCATCTTTTTGCAGCGCCGCAACCTGCTACTTCACTCCCCAAGATACGCCATTTTGGGCATGTAGGTGGAGCTGACCGGAACCTGACCTTTGTGCTGCAAAGGACTGCCCCTGTGACTGCCGACCAGTCGCCGGCTCGTGAGAAGAAGCTCTCGAATGTCGAGATGAGGACTCTTCGAGTGCTGATGACCGATGCAGCATTCGTCACGGATGACGGCATCCAGCTGAAGAAGCCCGCCTTCTTCTTCGGGGATCATATCCACGATGGCGGCCATCGCGTGCACGAAGGGACTTACACATGGCTCCGTCAAATAGGGGGCCGAAGGTTCTTTCTCCCGGCCATGGATAGGATGTACCCTATGTTCTATTACCAGCATATGTCCGTCCCGCGGAAGATGGAGTTTGACCTCGCTCGATATGCTCCTGAGGTTACTCTTGGCGATCTGGGCTCCCACCACCAAGTGCACCGTCATGACGGCCATGACGAGTCGGTTATCGGCCTTTTCCCTGGATCGCGCAAGAGGGAGATCCCGTCTGGAGAGATACCGCACATTGGCTCCACCTTCCTCAACATGTTCATGGCAGCGGAGGGTGACTATCCAGTTGCGTTCCGTGCATATGGGTGGATCTATTCCCCAGCGAATTACTGGTGGGGCAGGATGGTTGGCTTTGTCCTTACCGAGCTCGGGGATTTGCTGAAGCGTGTAGGACTGTACTCGGCGGTCAGGGCCGTACAGTGGGGGATCCCTCAAAGTTCTCAAAACTTCTTTGGGATCCTAGAACGTTACAATCCCTTGACGGGGACGTTCTTTACTCCAGTCGGGGAGATGGGCCTTGCCTTACACGAGATGCACGAGGTCTCAGGACTGGTAACAGGGGACATGCCCTATGAAGAATATGTCCCGACTGCCGTGGAGCTTCGCTACGTGAAGGAGGAGTTTCCCCTCATATATGAGACCTACTGGGAAGTGCTATGTCACTTCCATATCTGCGGTCAGCTCACCAAATGGCGGTCGCAGGGGGTCACGTACCTGTCTTGGGCCAGTTATTTGTTCAACAATGTGAACACCAAAGACCACTTGATCACCCGATTGACGCCCAGCTCTGATAGGGAGATCGAAGACCGGATTGATCAGATGTCCGAGAAATTCTACACCACAGAGTCGAACGAAGATGGTTTCGACCCTGACTTGGTTTTCGAAAGCTTCCACCACCAAGCCCGGACTCCTATCTCCGATCGGGCGCTGCTGGCAGGCTTTCTGATGCTGTGGCTAAAGCGTTGTGTGGTGCCCACGCTGCCACATGAAGTTATAGTTGCCGACGTGGTGTACCCGGCGGTGCTTCTGGCCCATGGCAACCCTATAGCTCTTCTCCCGGCCGTGGTGGCTGGTATTCAGAGCGGGCTGCGGGCGCTGGCTAAAAGCTTTTGTGAGCCGCCAAAAACTGTGGATTCCGAGGGAAAGCCGCTCACGGACGCAGAGGGGAATCCAGTGGTGAAGCGTCCCAATCCTCGGGTTGAGCTGCCTTACACATACCTTATGGCCTGGTATGTGATGCACTGCCCCTCTTTGATGACGGCGGTGCGTTGGAAGGAGGACTCCGTCCCCTTCATACAGCGATTGGAGGGTTCGAGGTGGCAGGATCCTTACATATATTATATCCGGAAGCGTCTTTCAGCCCCGGCAAACTATCAGCTCAATCGTTGCCTCCTCCAGATCCCTGGTGCATCCTACGGCGATCTACTTGTCGATTCCGCAGGCCCTGATGATTTCACGAGGTTATCCCAGGGAGCCTTCTGGTGGTTGCTCAATATTCGGCCCGGGTATATGCTTTTCCGACAAGGGACATCATGCACCATTGAGCCATACATGCCGAATCGCTTCGCTCGACAGTTCGGCTATGACCAGCTCTATATCGGGAATCCAAATGCTTATCTCGCCTTCGAAGGGAACTTGTTCGAGGGTGCTCGGGCCTGGTACTATAGTGTGGCTGGAGGGACAGGAACAACCTTCCGTCTACCTCTTGAAGCGCCCAAGTGCCAGATGAGTCTAAGCTATTGTACTTGGTACTCCCAAGCCGTCCAGACACCAGACTTTCTTCCGGCATCTTCATGTATCGAGAGCATCAATGCAAGCCTCGAGACAAGGACAGAGTCTGGTAAACCAACGAGACTCGTAGAGCAGTACCGGAAAGCCTGTAAGGAGGTCGGGAGAAGGACGAGGAGGGAGCCACGAGCTACAGAGCCACGACCGCCAAGGGCAGAGCCACGAGCGAAGAATGAGCCGTCAGTAACGAGGGCGGAGCCATCAGCGACGAGAGAGGAGCCTCCAGCAACGAGGGCGGAGCCACCAGCAAAGAGGTCTAAGCAGTTGGCGAGTAAGCGTCATCACCGCTCTACTTCTGTTATTGAGCCTGCCCCGAAGAAGGTTAGGAGGGACTTGGCGGCTGAAGTCTCTCAATCCGGAGCTATCTCTGCTGGAGTTGAGGCCCCTCCTGAAGACGTCGTCAGAGTTGAGGAACCTCCGGAAGAGGAAGATTTCCTCCCTTTAGTTCGTGCTCCTAGGTCGCACCGCGAGGCTGTGGAGGAAGGGGAGTTCATCGAACAACCCGTTATTGCTGCTGATGCCGAATCCCCGGAGATTGACATAATGGGCGATGAAGATGTTGAACTTCCGGAAACCTCAGCTCAGCTCAAACCTCCTTCTGCTCATGAAGGGAGAGATGAGGCACAGCAGTTGGGGTCTCCAGGCGTCTTCATCTCTAGTTCCAGGGCCGTCGACCCTAGTCCTACTACTGGGGTGATTGGAGGCAAGGCTCCGATTACGGAGCTTCCTGAGCTGTCGTCTTCTTCGCTCTCAGGGGAAAGCCTCTTTGAGGACAAAGTCGACTATAGCGAGGAACCCGCTCCTCCTGATCAAAGCAAGTTCTTCCATGTCTCAGAGGAGGAAATGTATGTGGGCGAGTCATCATCTGCACCACCAGTGGCGGCTATTCCTGTTGAAGGTACCCTTTCCACCTCCTGTCCAATTTTTCTTTACATGTTGAAGAAGATGTCTTGACATTCTTCATTTTATATTGCAGGGCCAACCGGAAATGCCGAGGCTACAACCTCCTCGCATATTGAGGAGATGGTGAGAGAGTTGACTCGGCCACAGGGAATTGAGACCTCAGCTGCTGAGATGCCCTCAGAGGGGGCAGCTGCTGGTACTGGGGAGCCTTCCACTCTACCAGAGGAGGAAGCCACTACTGAGGTCAAGAAGGCTCGGGTGGAGGGTCCAATGGCAGGTCCACTCCCAGGAGATTGCACAGCCCAAGCTTCAAATGAAGCTTCTGAGGAAATCGTGCTTGCCACTCTATCATTGGTCGCGGAAGTTCCAGCAGGGATAGCACCTCCGGAAGCACCAGTGGCTGGTTCCGCTCTTGCCGTATCGACAGTCAGCATGACTTCTGTGCAAAAAGAGCCGGCCTACACCCCTTCTTCCGAGATAGAAAGGGGGTCGGGGAGCGTTCCGGGTGATGACAGCATGGACTTCCTGACGCGCAGTACGGTGCGGCAGTTCTTTGAAGCGATGCGATCGTGCATCGACTTTATCCTTTCTGGGCGTCGTTCTTTTGACTTTGCCCGGAGATTTCTCGGGAATGTGGCCGAGAACATCGAGCTAGTCGGGGGCCTTCCTCTTGCTCAGGCATGTATGCGGGTGGTGGATCAGTTGGAGAGTGACCTGAAAGAGCTGAAGTCTTTAGACGAAGCTGACTCCCTCCACGAAACCCAAGTCATCCTGGATAGCCTCCTTTCTGCCCAAAGGCAAGAGCGACAGGAAGTGGAAGTACAAATTGCCGAAGAGGTCAGCAACCTTGAGCGTTCCCAGGCTGAATGCCAAAGGCTGATTGAAGACTCAGGGGATACTGAGCTTATCATGCAGAACACAGAGCTGGCTATTACCAACGCTCGGGCTGCCATTGCTAAGGCCAAAGCCATGCTAGCTGTCAATGAAGAGAAGCTCGTCGCCCTCCAGAAGAAGCTAGAGGAGCAGAAGGCTGCAAGGGTACGGGCTGAAGAGAGCCAGTCTGTTCATCTCTCCAGATTGGAGACTTTGCGAGCCCAGCTGGCTGAAAAACCCTGCCTATCTGAAGAGGAGCTGCGGGTCCAGGCGATGATGGAGGCTGAGAAGGCACGTCAGCATGAGATGCATCGTCTCAGGGAGCGCATCCGTTCCCTACCAGATCGAGATTTTTAGCCTTCTCCTCCCTTTTTTTTTTGTAACGCTCAATCTTATTTGTATAAGAGAGCGTTTTTGTATCACTTTCATATTTTTGGATATAAATAAAAGTGACACCCTCCTTTTTACTTCTTTTGTCTCGAACTCTTTGCCTTTGGTTGGACATGTAGGAGCAAGGAAGTCTTTTGATCTTTATCAAAATTATAATCATAATCTTAATAAGTCAAAAGTATTGAGGAAAGATCTTGTTCCAAGAACTTTCATGACACTGTCAGAGGTGTAAGCTTAACTTGACAGAGGTGATTTTTGGTGGACCTGCCACTTTGTGGAAGAAAGTGACAGGTGGAGTTCGTACCCCCAGGAAAGATGAACTTTTATCAAGGATTTGTGCTTAACTTGATTTCAGATCAGCTGGGGATGTTGATGGAAACATTGTTTATTGGTGTAATGTTAACCAACAATGCCTCCAAAATGAATTCGATATTCTGTTGGGGAGAATATCAAATGAAACTAGACTCGCGGGGGAATCTAGGGAAGTCCTTACCGTTAGAGGTGTGATATTAACTTAACGGGTTGGAAATAGTCTTGTCAGAAGTGTAATGTTAACTTGACAAGGACATGAGTTAGAGGTGTGATATTAACTTAACTCATCGACATCTCAGTTTTATAAGGGAAAACTGAGGGTGTCACTGTCATAGGTGTGATGTTTAACTTAACAGTGAGGGTAATGCTAGAGGTGTAATGTTGAACTTGGCATTAGTCGTCTCGGCTTGAAGAAGTCGAGGAAAGGTCATAGCCATAGGTGTATTGTTGAACTTAGCAATGACTCGGATGCTAGAAGTGTAGTGTTAACTTGGCATCGTTCGTCTCGGCTTAAGGAAGTCGAGGAAAGGTCATAGCCATAGGTGTATTGTTGAACTTAGCAATGACTCAGATGCTAGAAGTGTAGTGTTAACTTGGCATCGTCCATTTCAGCTTCGATATGGAAGTCTGAAGAAAGGGTGACTGTCAGAGGTGTAATATTAACTTGACGGGCACCTGATATACTGCTTAGAGGTGTAATGTTAACTTAAACAGTAGTTTGTCAGAGGTGTGATATTAACTTGACAAGAATTGGCTCTTGATAGGAGCAATTTGAGGACCTGTCATTCTATTGATGAGAATTGACAAGTGGATTTGAAATGCCAGAGGTATAGTGTTAACTTGGCAATTTTGAAGTTTGCTGCTCTATGTAGAGGTAACAAGCGGGGCTTGTACTCGACAAGGAGTATTCATTACCAGAGGTATAGTGTTTAACGTAGTAATGTTTGCATTTTGTGGTCCTACCATTCTATGGATGAGAATTGGTAAGAGATTTTGGAGGAGAGAGTGGAATCAGGTCCACTTAGGATTTTTAGCAAACCCTCAGCTGTCAACGGATTTGAGGTGCCTTTACCAACTACCGTTTGAGTTGGGCTAGTCATGCTATTCCCCTCAGCATGATGAGTTGTCGAGGACTTATGTTGGGCTTAGATGCCAACGTTTTCCTCTATCCTTAGCCGTCGAAGGCGTTGGATGTTTGATCAGAGGTGTGGTATTAACTTGATCGGCAGGATTTTTAGCAAACCCTCAGCTCTCAACGGATTTGATGTGCCTTTACCAACTACCGTTTGGGTTGGGCTAGCCATGCTATTCCCCTCAGCATGATGAGTTGTCGAGGATTTATGTTGGGCTTAGATGCCAACCTTTTCCTCTATCCTTAGCCGTCGAAGGCGTCGGATGTTTTTTGATCAGAGGTGTATTTTTAACTTGATCGGTGGAAGAATGCCATCTAGGGATAGTATTTCTTCAGGAATTTGCCATTGATTGGCATCATGAGTGTATCGCCATTTGAGGTTATGAGGCGATACGATCCATTTGAGTAGACTGACTCTACTACAAACGGTCCTTCCCATTTGGGTTGGAATTTTCCTTTCGTCTTGTGCGTCATGACCATGGGTCTCCGGACGGCTAAGACAAGGTCGCCTTTCTTGAAAGTTCGCGTCTTGACTTTCTTGTTGAAGGCTCTGGTGATGCGAGCTTGATAAAGCTCGATCTGCTGCTGGGCCTGCAGACGCTTGTCGTCTAAGGCCTCCAGTTCTTGGAGTCGCTGTCGATGCTTCTCCTCTGTTGTCATCTCGGCGGTCAGGGCGACGCGTAGAGATGGAATTTGGATTTCCAGTGGGAGGACAGCTTCACATCCGTACACCAAGGAAAATGGCGTGGCTTTAGTTGGGGTTCGCACGGTCGTGCGATATGCCCATAAGCATTCACCCAGCTTATCGTCCCAGTCTCGTTGACTTTTCGAGACGAATTTCTTAAGAAGCTTGCCAATAGTCTTATTGAAAGCTTCCGCGAGGCCGTTGGCGGGAGGATAGTATGCCGTTGAAGACACACTCTGGATTCTGAACTTGGCACAGAATCTCTGGAAAGCCTGGCTGATGAACTGGGGTCCATTGTCATGGACGATCCGCCGAGGCACACCAAAGCGATAGATAACGTGATGTTTCACGAACTTGATCACGTTAGACGATTTTACCTCTTTTAGAGGAACAGCTTCGGCCCACTTGGAGAAGTAATCGGTTATTGCTAGAATGAACCGATGTCCTTTCGACGATGGTGGGCTGATGGGGCCAACCACGTCCATCCCCCACATTTCGAACGGCCAAGTAGAGGTCGTAGAGTGGAGATACCCTGGTGCTTGATGGATGAAATCGCCATGTATTTGACAGGCGTGACATCTCTTAGCGAGGGAGATGGCGTCGGCGACCATCTTGGGCCAGTAGTACCCCAATCTTTGGAGTCTGTTTGCCAGCTTCGGACCAGGTTGATGAGCTCCACATGTGCCATCGTGGGCTTCTTTCAACATTTCGCGGGCCTCTTTTGATGAGAGGCACCGGAGTAGGATCCCGTCATGCGATCGACGATAGAGTGTTCGCGTGATCGCATTATAGTAGAATTTGGGGGCTTTCCTCCGAATGGCGGCCGCCTCTTTGGTGTCTTCAGGCAGGATGCCGTATAAGACATAATCAATATAGGGGAATCGCCAGTCTTTAAGCTCTGGATCGGTTGACACTTCAAGTGTCTCTTTACCGCGACGATCTCCTGTTGACCCTGGGTAGTCTCCGGGGGGGATTTTTGGACAGTATAGGTCGTGGCTATAGACGAATACTTTCTCCATTGCTCCAGCTGGGAGAGCTAGGGAAGCTGCGAGAGATGCGAGGGCATCTGCATGCGCATTTTGGCTTCGCGGCACATGGTCGATGTAGAAGTTTGAAAACTTCTCCGCCATGTGGATTGTCGCGTCGTAGTAGGGTACTAGATCTTCATGTCTGACCTCATACTCTCCGCGAACTTGGCTGACGATGAGTTTGGAGTCACCGTATGCCTCGAGATTTTTAACGCCAATCTCATCGGCGAATTGCATCCCAATCAGGAGAGCGTTGTATTCCGCCACATTGTTGGAACAGGGCTCGGTTAACGAGATAGCTCGGGGGATCACGTAGTTTTGTGGGGAGACGAGTACCACTCCTACCCCCGCTACTGTGTGTCCCTTGGGGCTTGCCCTTGATGCACCATCGAAGAAAAGTTGCCATACTTGTCCTTCAAACGATGTCTGGGTTAGGCATACTTCGGCGACCTCATCTGGGAGATCCTCATAAAGTTTGGCTGCCCTCGGATCCGGGTGTTCAGCTAAGAAGTCCGCCACCGCTTGTCCTTTAATGGCCTTCTGTGGCAGGAAGTGCATCTCATATTGAGAGAGCAATATAGCCCATTTTGCCAGCCGGCCATTCAATGATGAAGGCTTTGTCATAAGCAACCTCAGGGGGTTGACTTTTGATATGACATTTATAGTTTGGCCTACCAGATAATGTCGCATTTTCTGAATAGCGAACACCAAGGCCAAACACTCCTTCTCGATCGGGTTGTATCGATGTTCGGCCCCGATCATCGTTCTACTGAGGTAGTAGATTGCTTGTTCTCGTCCTTGGTCATCATTCTGAGCTAGTAGAGCTCCCAAAGAATGATCCATCGATCGGACGTACACCAGGAAGGGTTTTCCGGATACCGGAGCTGCAAGTACTGGTGGTTGGGTGAGGTATCGTTTGATCTCCTCGAATGCTTGCTGGCAAGCGTCGTCCCATATGAACGAGACTCCCTTCTTCATCAGCTTAGCGAAGGGTTGGCATCTCCCAGAGAGATTTGAAATGAATCTGCGGATGTACGCCAATCGTCCTTGCAATCCTCTGAGCTCCTTGAGGCTTCTGGGGGGTTGCATCTCTTGGATAGCACGGACTTTCTCCGGATCCAAATGGATTCCTGTGGAAGTTACAACGAACCCTAGGAACTTGCCGCTGGCTACCCCCAGGAAGGACTTGGTGGGATTCATCTTCAATTGATGAGCCCGCATGATGTCGAAGACCATCTTCAGATCAGCTATGTGATCTCCTTTAATGCGACTTTTCACCGCGATGTCGTCGACATAACATTCCACCGTTTTGCGTATCTGCTGATGGAAAATGGTATTCATGGCCCTTTGGTATGTTGCCCCTGCATTCTTTAAACCGAAGGGCATGACGGTGTAGCAGTATACTCCTAGAGGTGTCCTGAAGGAGGTATGCTTTTCATCGTCAGGGTACATCTTGATTTGATTGTATCCTGAGAATCCGTCCATGAAGGACATTCGCTCGAATCCGCAGGTATTGTCAATCATGACATCTGTGATTGGCAATGGGAATTCGTCTTTGGGGCAGGCCTCGTTTAGATCGCGGAAGTCGATGCAGATCCGGATCTTCCCGTTCTTCTTAGCAACGGGGACAATGTTAGCTACCCAGTCGGGATGTTGTTCCTCCCTGATGAAGCCGGAGTCAATAAGCTTCTTGACTTCTGATTGAATGGCCTCCATTATTTCGGGACGAAACCGTCGCTGCTGTTGCTTGACGGGTTTTACGTCCGGACTGATGTTGAGGCGGTGCATAGCCACTTGAGGATCAAGTCCAGGCATGTCCTCGTAATTCCAGGCGAAGACGTCTATATACTCTTGTATAAGAGATATTAGATCATTCTTCTCTGATGGTGACAGGCCGTCACTTATGAAGATGGGCTTGGGGTTGGCTTCATTTCCTAGGTTGATCTGAACAACCTTGTCTTCTGTGGGTGGCTCACGCTGTTCAAAGCGGATATCCCAGAGAGCATTCAGATGTTTGATCCAGGGGTCTGTATCCGACTGGATCATTTCTTCGTCTTCGTCTTCCAGATGGCTTGTTGAAACCATGTTTACAGAAAGCCCTTTGAAGATGTTGCCAATACTGACATCTGATTCCCACGATGACGTGTCTGAAGAGTGATCATGGCCTGATGGTTCCTCAGAATCAGAGGCTGACGGCACTGGGGTTGATACATAGCCCAACCCCCGGCGGGTCTGATGATAATAGTCAGGTGTTTTCCCTTTTGGTACAAAAGATCGAAGCAATGATCTCCTTCCTTTGCCGAAGTTTAACCCGGGCCTGTTGATTAGATCGTACCCCATACGCTTCATCATCTTGAGCGTTCTCGGTTCATAATGATTGAACTGGGGGGATTCATCCTCGCCTTCTGATTCTTCATGGGGCGTTGGTTCAGACATGATTCGTCCAAAGAGGATAGGTCTCTGGCCCTTTTGTCTGGCTGGAACCATAAATGAAGATCCTTGCGCGTCACCATCATCATGGTACGTCCCGAAGGATGATTTTATAGGTACATGCAATGATGTCAGAGCATTCATTGCCGACCATACATCCTCGCCCATGTCGGTACTAGTATCCGACGGTATTGACTCAGATTCATACACAGGAAAATACGCGAAATCTAAGTCTTCATTAATATACCAACCGCCTGCATCGTCGGTGGTATCAACATCGAGCTTATTAGTGCTCTTTACAAGTGGTTCTAACTCCCACAGGCACTCTTCTTCTTCGGGCTCGGTGTCAGCTTCATTACCAGAGTCTGGCTCCTCTGGTTGCGGGGTTCCATTATTCTCCTCATATAAGAGGGAATCCGTGAAATAGTTCTCGACCCTTTTGAACGGATGCCTTTCGGCGATCAACGTTCGAACCTGTCCGCTCTCGTCAATGTATTTCATGACTTGATGGAGAGTGGAGGGAACGATGGAGTTTTGGTGGATCCATGGTCGTCCCAGCAACAGGTTGTAGGAAGTGTCAGCGTCAATGACATAACACGTCACTTCCGATTTGAGGCTCCCGATCCGGCATTTGAGCTTGATCTTCCCCATCGGGCGGGAGCTGTTGGCATTAAACCCATAAATAGTCGTCTGGGTTGGGCTCAGACGATGGGCGGGAATGCCAAGAAATTGCATGACTCGGCGAGGTATGATGCTAAGTGCGGACCCTGGGTCTACCTGGATGCGGTTCACCTCGGATGACCCAATATACCCCGTGAAGTATAAGGGTCGGTCATGCTTTCCTTTAACCTGCATGTCGTCTGCTGTGAAGGAAATGCAGGGAAAATTTGGAGAGGTGTGGAGGCAATCCTCTACATCTTTCTCTCTCGGTACGTGGGTCAGAAAGACCTCAGCGTTCGTCAGGGCTTCTTGTAGAGCCTCTCTGGTTGACTTAGATAGCCTCAGGAGCTCATACAAGGTAATGCGTGCCGGGATGTTGGCTAACTGAGCCAGAACATCGAAGCGGTAAGATGTCGAAGATCCTTCCGCTGCACTTCTTGAAAGAATCCGGGAAAACCGAGTTTCTTTCTGTTTCTCCACGGGTGGTTTTGTGGAGGGCTGAGCTGGCTCTACAGCTGGTTGAGGAGGGACCACCGCCTTTTCGCCGTACTGCTTCAAGTACGCCTGCCCTGAACGGGTGCCTGCTGTCGGTTGGTTGGGCTCTGCCGCCAGGACCATTGTCTCCTCTTCTGAGTCGGTCAACGAAGGAACATCAGCGTCTGTTTCCCGGGAAGAAGCGCAGATCACGTGGCAAGATGATGCCTTTCCTTTGCCTTTGGACTTCCTGTTGGTCACAGTCGTCCATTGCTGCTCGTCAACGAGGTCAGGGTGGACCCACATGATTCCTCCTTCAGGTGTAGGGACCGGGACCAAGCCCTTCTCCTGCTGCTGATGAGGGTCTGTATTGACCACTCTCAATTCTCCTTTCGGGACAGATATCACTCCCACGGGCATCGGGGGTCGTGTCCCGAAGCGGAGTGCCGACGTCATGTTGGCCGCCCTCTGTTTCTGCTCTGGTCGGAGTTTTAATACCTCCGCGTCAATTAGGGCTTGAAGGACGTCCTTGAAGATGTAGCAGCTCTTGGTAGGGTGCCCGAGCATCCTATGGTACAGGCAGTAGTTGGGGTTGTCGGTCTTGCCGACTTCTTCTGGGCGCCTGATTTCAGGGAGCTTCAGTCGATTGCTCTTGTTGAGTAATTTGAAGAGCGAGTCGACATGTTCCTCCTTGAAGGAATATTGTTTGTTGGCGCGGGGTTGGCTGGAAGAGCCACCTGCTCTGCCTGGTTGAGGCTTGACGGGAGATTTGGTCTCCGTTGCCAAGTTATCCTTCCGTTTGGTTTGGAGGGATGTGTCTGGCGCACGTCTTGTCGACCTTTCTGGCCTGGGCCTGCCTTCTTCCGCTCTGACGCGGGCGACAATCTCTTCAGCCTGTTCACCTTGCTGGACTAACTGTTTCCAGGTGCGGCTTTCTGCTACTCCTATTTGAGCAAGGAGTGAAGTTTGGAGATTGTGGCGACATGTTTCCACCAGGGTGGCCTGGGTCATGCCGCTCGGACATCGGAGTGCCGTGTTCCGAAATCTTTCTACGAAAGACTTAACGGACTCTCCCTTTCGTTGCTTGGTAGCTAAAAGGGTAGGCATGGTAACCTCCGAATCATCCTCGAAGAAGCGTGTTAGGAACAGCTTCTCGAGGTCGCCCCAGTTCTTGATTGAACCTTCAGGGAGTTTCATAAACCATTCAAAGGCTAACCCTTTCAGGGTGCCAATGAATAGACGTGCCAGGATGGCATCGTTATCTACCACATTCCCAGTTTGGGATTTGAAGTAGTAGATATGCTGGTTGGGCGACCCCTTTCCGTCGAATGCTTGGAGAGTTGGAGCCTTGAATCTAGGAGGGTACGGGACTAAGTCCCACTCGGCCGGATACGGCCGGACCACTCCAGCTTCTTGGAGATCTTTACGACTGGCAAGGGCGTTGAGTCGTTGCTCCAGTAGGCTCATTCTTTGATCTTGAGCTTTCTCCGAGTCCGGGTTGCTTCCTGCATGTGCTGAAGGTCTGGACACATTCGAAGGAGTGGATCGTCGTGTCCCATCGGAAGGATCAGAGGGTGGACTTCCTCCTCTTCCCCTTCTAGCTCTTGGCCTTCTGGGAGGAGATCTTGCCCTCTCGTCAAGCAGTTTCTCAAGCATATGCTTGAGGTCGTCAATGGTTCTCTGCTGAGAGGAGAGTACTTCCATTTGGTGCTTCTGCATCCGGGCCAAGTACTTAGTTGTCTCCTCGGGAGCATTTGCTGTGTCCTCAGGAGCGTCTGCCATGTAGGCGGAAACCTCCTTTCCACCGGAAGAATTCGAAGCCCATGATTCTATCACAACTGAGTGAGAATCATCTTCCCTAATGCCGCGGGATAGGGCATTGTAGTCAATTGGGGTGATGGCTCCAGTCCGGGTACGGGTGTGTCGATACACCCCTTCTGGCTCAGAGTCTGACCCCTCTGAATTGACCATAGGTTGTTTTCCCCTGCTTCTGCTTGTCATATATGCAGTGAGCTCCGGGTACTCAACGTCAGGGAAGGTTCTCCTTCGGTGGGAGCGTCTTCTTTTAGCTGACGGGGGAATCAGGGTCAGCTGTCTAATCAAAGACGGCTGGTGAACGCCTGATTCGCAATGGCATTCAGAGAGCATCTGGATGAGCTGTTGACAGCAGCAAGAAGAAGTGGCCTGATTGGCACTTCTTTTCCTTGTCAAATAATCCCTCAAATCCGTGGGAGGGGGATTAAATAGACTGGCCTCACAGCGTCGAAGACGGGGGGCAGTCGTGTGTTGCGCTGTCTGGACGCAAGTCTCAGAAACGCGGAGATCACACTGTGGCGTTACGCGCGTCTGGCGTCTCTGTTGAGACGAGACGCGGTCCTCGCGTTGCAGTCTGCTGCGTTGGAGCAGAGAGACTTGGGACGTTACGCGCGTCTGGCGTCTCTGTTGAGACGAGACGCGGTCGTCGCACTGTTGTCCACTGCGTTGGGGCAGAGACACTTGGGGTGTCACGCGCGTCTGGCGTCTCTGTTGAGACGAGACGCGGTTCTCGCACTGTTGTCCGCTGCGTTGAAGCAGAGGGACTTGGAAGATAATGGGCTGCTGGGCCCCACGCCTGGGAACGCATGCGTCCTGCGTTTGATGAGACGCAGAAACTTCGCTTCGGCGTTTGGTAAGTTGGTCTCCAGCAGACTCAACTTGAGGAATCTCGCGTTTGGGTCGCCAAACGCGGATTTCTTGCACTGGTCGAGGTGCGGGCAAGGCATCATATTGAACGCCGCGTCCAACCCCAGTCAGAGAACCATCGGTTCCAACCGAGTGTTGACGCGCGCGTCGTCTTTGTCGACGCTCGGCATTTCGATTGCGTCGTGGAGGAGGAGAGAAGCCAACAACTTCCTGGTTTGAAGAACCAGGGCTGTTCACCACGCGGGTCTCTTGGGAGACGTTGACGCGGGGTTTCTGCGAGACGCGGGCGTTCTGCAAGACGCGGTCGATCGCAGCAACAGTTGTGCCGTGGACCACGCGGGCCTTCAGAGAGGCGTTGGCGCGTGGGTTCTGCGCGTCGCGGTTGATCGCAGCAGAGGCGTTGGATGTTACGCGGGCCTTCGAGGAGGCGTTGACGCGTGAACTGGGCGCGGCACAGTGGGTGACAGCAGCGCCTGGTTGAGCCACAGATTGGGCTTCGGGAGGCTGCGTCGTTGAGACCCTGCGGTAGACGCGGGTCTTGGGGCTCTTGGAGCCAGAAGAGAGAAACTCTTCATACTTCGCCTGGTCGAACTCAACGACGAGTGATTCGACCATCTTCCCCTTACGGAGAACGTCATCCTGCACCACGATGTGCTCATCGGTCACGAATGTAGTCCCCAGCGGAGTTGCCATCTCTTGTTCGGTACGGAAAAGAGATTTTGCCGTAAAATTTCCTTGAATCAGTTGAAAGATTACAACAAAACAATATTCCGACTACAAGGGAGGGAGGATGCTTGAATCTTCCCTTTGTTTAAATCTGGGTTCTTCGTGTGGCGATGGAGAGTGAATCTTGTTCTCCGTTGACCAGATGACCGTCCTGGACCGTCGGGGGTCTTCTCTTCGGCCGGTAGGGGAGTAACTCAGCTCCGGCTACCAAACTCTCAAAGAGGAGGTAGGCGAAGATAGGCTAGTACTCAGTAAGCCTGTTGAAGAATCTCCTCTCTCTCGGTCGTTGACGTCGGGCTTCTCTCTCTCGATGCCTTGATCTTCTGACCCTCTGGATTCAAAAATGCCGACCTTAATTGATCACTCGACCTTCTTCTCCCACTGAATCCAAATCTTCGACCCTTCCTTCATAGCCAACAGGGCTATTTATAGGGGTCTTAGGGGGTGATCGTGCCCCCTAAAAATGCGCCTGAATGAGGGCCATTACCCGCGATACGCGCGGTAACTGACTCCCCACGATCTGGGCGGTTGCAACTGAGACGCGGATTTCAGACTAAACGCGCCTTGATGCTGAGACGCGGGCTTCAGGCCGGACGCGCCTTGGATGCTGAGACGCGGGCTTCAGGCCGACGCGTCTTGAAGTTGAGACGCGGGCTTCAGGCCGACGCGCTTTGATGTTTAAGACGCGGGCTTCAGGCCGACGCGTCTTGAAGTTGAGACGCGGGCTTCAGGCCGACGCGTCTTGAAGTTGAGACGCGGGCTTCAGGCCGACGCGTCTTGAAGTTGAGATGCGGGCTTCAATCCTTTGCGTCTTTGAGACTGCTTCTTTGGTGGCTTGCCTGGTTAGTCATTTTTAGACAGCCTACAGCGATATTCTCCATTTGGTAGAGTTTTTCAAACAAAGCTTATTTTCAAATCTATTTTTTTTGAAAACCCCTACCATCAATGGGCGTCGGATGGGCGATCATGCTCATGTATGCCTTATATTGAAAATCATTTTAAACTTGAACATGATTGGGTGGTAGTTATATGATGTATATACCTTGATCATTATTATGTTTCAATTGGTATCATTGGATTCTTTCAATTGGTATCAATTTTGACCTTTCTTATATACTCATATATGTTTGTATGTATGTATGTTTTTCAATTCCCATAGTATCAATTCCGATTGATATTAAACTTTTCATACATATATATTTTGTTTATGCTAAGCTTGAGCTTCAACTTTGTTTCAAATGATTCAATTTTCAATTGGTATCTTATTTCAAGCTTATGCATGTGTTTTGTTGGTATTTCATAAGGGGGAGAAAATTCGATTTTCATATTTCAATTGGTATTTGTATTTTCACTCCCTTTCTTTATGATAGAAAATAAAATTTTAAATTGATATCAAGAATCAAGATGTTTATTTGAATGTTTTAAAAATTGGTATCTCAAAATTTTGTTTAAAAGATAAATACAAAAGTTTTGATTTATATTGCCTATATGCAATGAGAGCTTAACATATCTTCTACATATAGATTCATGTTGAGTGTATCTTATAATGAAGAGCTTGACATCTCTTCTTTATGTGGTACACGTGTGTAGGGGGAGCTTCACATCTCCTCTTATGCATTGCATAGTGTACGTTATGTGAATTAGGGCTTGTCATCCCTCTTTCATGTAATGTATCTATGTAGGGAAGCTTCACATCTTCCTCTTCATGAATGTATATAGCATATACCATTTATTTGTTGATCTATGTTTACTTTCAATTGGTATCAAGATGCTAGTTTGACATATTTTCAATTGGTACCTTTATTGATTGTCACCCCTATTTGGTTTTTTGTTTTTGTTTTAGACAAAAGGGGGAAAACATTGTTTTTACTAACCCCTTTGTTGATTCTTTGTTTCGAACAAAAAGGGGGAGAAAAATTTATTGATTTAGTTTTGCTTTTACCTCTTATTGATGATTGTTTCTTTGTAGTAAAAAGGGGAAAAGATTTTGTTTTGTTTTGATTGTTTACCCCTTTGTTGATGATTGACAAAAGGGGGAGAAAGATTTGAGTTTGAGTTTGATATATGCATATTTATGTTTTTGCATATATTAAGTTTAATATAGTTTAATTTTAATTGATATCTAGAGTATGTTTTGTTTTTGAACATTTCATTGGTATCTAGAACCTTTTTATTGTTCATGCATATCTATGCATTCATGTTTAAGAGCCTTCATTGCATATTCATTATGTTTATTTGTTTATGCATGAGTTAAGGGGGAGCTTCTTTGAAGCTTAACTTTAATCCATGCATATATAACTCCATGAGTTTTGTCATCATCAAAAAGGGGGAGATTGTTGGCCCGAAGGCTTTCCACCCTAGTTTTGATGATGATTAACTCATGTAGTTATGTTTACTAATAATCTTGTGATTTTAGTTACAGATCATTAATCAAGATATTAGTTGGTGATTGCTTCAAAAAGAGGAGTTTTGGAAGCCTTCACTTGGTGATTCCCGAGCCCGAGCATCAAAATGATACATAGCCATGCTCGTTGGATCACGGTATTTAGATCGAGTCGACTTGAAGATGAAGATCGTCAAGAAGACTTAGGTATCCATAGTTTAGTGTGTTTAGATCCATTTTGTAAAGCTTAGTATAGTTGATATGCTCAAGTTCACAACACACACAAGATTTATGTTTTTGATTTGTTTTTCATGAATAGTAGATCAAAACAAGTTTAAATGGTTTTCATGTATATTAGATGTATTCAATATACATACATGCTTCATATCTTATACAAACTTATTTTGATATGTCTATTCATGAGTTTTAGAAAAAATCAGATTTCCTATTGAAAAATCCAAGTTTGATAAAATACAAGTTTTGGTTTTTGGTAAAAATGTTAAAACACAAAAATAGTTTCATATGCTTGATATTTGAGTTAAAATGTTTATCACAGGTTTATATATCAATGCAAAATGTTAAAACTATTTTTGGGTATTTTTACAAAGACTTAAAAGATTTTAGAAATATTTTTTACATATGTTTCTGTCCCAGAACAGTGGCTGACAGGCCAGGTCGGCCGACCGCACGGGTCGACCGCACCAAAGGCCGGTCGACCCTTGCGGTCGACCGACGTGCACAGGCTTGTGCACGTTTGGCAGACATAGGAACGGTCGGCCGACCGGACCAGAGAGCTTTGCTCTCTGTATCTGGGCGGTCGGCCGGGCGGCCGACCGGTTTGCCCAACGGTCATATTTCTGACCATTGGTGGTCGGCCGAGCCGGCCGACCGCTAGCCTGTCAGGCTGCCAGATCAGCCTAACGGCTAGTTTTCTGTTTGGCCTATTAAACCCCATTTCTTTGGGATTTTGGCCAAGATTTTTAGAGCTAAAATTTCCTGACATCTTCAGTGTTTTAAAACAAGTTTTCAAAATAGTTTAAGTGCCAAAAAGCTTCATCTATTTGTTTTAAGTGTTTTGTTTTATTTCAAAGAAAATAGTTTTTGGGAATTGTTTCTTGATCTAAAATTCTATATCTATTTGGTATTTTTCCCAAGAGTTTTTCTTTGATCAAAACACTTGTTTTTTCACACTTGAGCTATCATTCTATCCTAATCTATTAGGATCTTTGTTTTGTGGAAAAGAGAGATTGTTTGTGGTTGAAAGATACCACCAAGTTGTAAACCCTTATTCTTGTTGGGTTGCTCCCTCTTTGGTAGAGGTTGAGGTTTGTGTTTGCTCCCTCTTTGGTAGAGGTTGAGGCTTGTGGTTTTCTCCCTCTAGTGAGAGGTGGAGATAGGTTGTAACCCTCTTCGGTAGAGGTGTTGGTTGTTGTTTGGCTACGGGCCTACCCCTCGGTTGTGAGGCGGTGTTTGAGAGAGGAGTTCGGTACTCCTTGTGTTGTAACAAATCCTCCTAGGTGGAGGTTCCCTCGGTGGGAGATAGTGGATTGAAAATCCTTCACGGTGGTGAAGGCGAGGATGTAGAGCTAGGGGCTCGAACCTCGAAACATATCCTTGTGTTTGCGTTTGATCCACTTGTCTCTAAACTCTCTCTCTTTACTTTTGTGCATAGCATCATTCATATCATCATATCATATTTGCTTGTGTTGCCTTGCATATTTCATATTGTCTATTCATCTTATATGCTTGGTTGTTTGTGTGTGCCTCACTTGTACTTAACCACAAGAGCTTCATATAGCACCTCAACCCATATCTAGGGGAATCAAGAGGAGTTAGTCCAAAGCCCTTCACGGGGAATTCGGCTACACTTGTTGGTTGTATTAAGTGTGTTGCAAAATTTGTTTAAGCTTCCGCATTTAGCGCACTTAGTTTCTAGATTAGCATTTACACCTATTCACCCCCCTCTAGGTGATTTTCAATTGGTATCAGAGCCTACGCTCCTGATATTAGGCTTAACATCCTAGGAGTGAGATCCATTTGTTTGCTAATCTATTGTTTGCATTTTCTTGTTTGCACACTCATATAGTTTACCATGGACTTCATGACCCCACCTAGTTTTGACCCTTCCAACATTGTTGTTTGGAAGTATAGGATGTCCATGTACCTAAAAACCCTAGGATTGCATGTTTTCCTTTCCGCTACCAAGAGATGTTATCTTGGTGACCGCAATCATATAGGGGCCAATGCGTTAGCCCTTGAGGCTATTAGAAGCACATTAAATAAAGAATATCTTATGCTTGCTTCTAACTTTGATTCCGCATTTGCAGTGTGGAATATGTTGACAATAACAACCACGACCTCCGAGTTTCAATTGCAAATCCAACCGGAGGAATCTAGTGGAGAATCCGAATCTCAATGCTTCATGGTCCAAGGGAATGACTCCCTTGAGGTACAATCGGAAACTCAACTAGATAGTTTTGATTCTAGTTCTTCATGTGATGATTATATTGATGCCCATGTTTTGAATGAAGAACTTTCCATAGTTTGTGAAAAACTAATTGAAAAATATAATGTTTGAAAAAGAAAAGTCTAGGCATTAATAATGAAAATAAAAATTTGATTGCTAGACTTGATATTGTTTTGCAAGAGAAAGAGGAGATTGCTAATGAGAGGGATTCATTAAAATCTCAACTTGACCTTGCACTAAAAGAAAATGAATTTTTAAAATCTAAAATGATTGTGAAACTCTTTTGAAGAAAAATGAAAATTTGTCTTCAAAAGTTGATTTTGTTTTAAAAGAGAATGTTGCTTTGAAAAATAAAATAATTTCTATTTCAAATGATTTAAATAGTTGTTTAAAGAAAAATGATGTTTTGCAAAATAAGATTGATGCACATGTTTGCCATGCTAGGGTAGTATCACACACTTCACCTATTGCATGTGCCACTTCTTCTTTAATTAACAATGATATTTCCATGTTAAAGAAGAATATGATTTGTTTGGGCTACACTTTGAGCCATTGTGCCAAGAGCCATACACGTTTGGAATCTTTGTTTCGAAAGAAACAAGTTCCATCTATTATGCATGCACACCCTCCACGGCATACACATGCTCCTCACGGACACCATCACACTATGTATGCTCATGTGTACACTTGTACACATTGTGGACGTAAGGGCCACCTTGCTAAATTTTGTTTTGATCGTATACATGATGAAAATTTAGCATCTAAATTTGTTTGGGTTAGAGAAGGGACTAACCCCATGGACCCAATAAGATATGGGTACCAAAGACCACCCTCCTTTGTTTAATGTAGGTGTGGGCTCTCACATGACGTGAGAGTAGCGGTACCTTGGAGTGGATGCCTTCCGAGCTTCATGGAAATCATTTGGATGCATCACTTTCAAGGGAAGGTTTGGTGGAGATGACCACCATATTTTGGAGACAAGGAAAGTTGCCTTCTAGGTTTTGGTAACGATTCCTAACTCCTTATTTATTGTTTACTTGGCGCGCAAGGACTTCAAGGCATTGCTCTAGATTGCTCATCCTCCTAGAGTGACGAGATTCGCTTTCTGAACTATCCTCCTTTTCAGATGAAGGTTTGTGGGACTCGGGGTTTTACTGCTTTTCACTCTCAGTATCCTCAGAAGAAGAGCTTTCTCCCTCCTTCTTTTTCCCTGATCTTTGGACCTTTTTCTTCTTCTTAAGCAGCTGTGCTAGCATCTGCTTATGGGTGTCGATAGATTCTTGCTGATCTCAAATCATACTAAACAGTTCTCTCTAAACTTGGGCCTGCTCTTCAAATCGCTTGGCTTCTTCTTCGGGAGTGTCCGCTATGTATGCGAAGGCTTCTTTCTCTATAGAAGAGTTAGAGGCCTGTGATTCCGCGATGGCGGGTTGTGGCTCATTCACGTCAATACCCCTGGCTAAGGCATTTTAGTTCATATGGGGCAATTGTACTAGTCTGGATGCGAGTGTACTGGTAGACTCATTCTGATTCGCTCAGTATTTCCTTCAAAACAAAAGAAGGTTCATCATCGACTCACCACAGCAGACGACCGGTTGCTTCCCTTCGGACTTGCTCGGTATAATGCACGGACCCACCATATTTGAAGTTACCTCAGAGTACTCCATATTAGAGAATGACATCTTCTTGCAGGGGGCGTCGTCTCTTGGCTGAGTTAGAGACTAGGGCGGCTGACAGCTGATTGAATACCGACAACTTGCTCATATGAGAGTTGCAGTGGTATTTGGAGAGTACTGTTGTGATGTGTTGTTCACAATAGCATTGGGAGTGATTTGATGGACATTCTTTTTCTTTATCAAGTAGTCCATTAGATCTGTTGCAGGGGTATCCAAAGGACTGGCCTCGAATCCTTGGGGATGAGGACTTTTTGGATCAGCTTTGGTCCTACTCATCTGAGGCTGAATGCGGGTCTTGCATTCCTGTGATGAAACACGAGTCTGAGCCTCACATTTTGGCAGAATCCGCTTCAGAATGCGAACTTCGCATTAAGTAGTAGGAACGTGAGAGTCATGTTCTGGCACAGATTGGATGCGAATCTCACGTTTTGGAACAAGAACACGGACCTCGTGTTTGGGCGTTGAGACGCGCGTTTAAAGAACACAGTCTCGTGTTGCTCCGGAGAAAAGCAGGTCTGAGCCTCGCATTTTGTATCTGTATGGACGCGGGTCACGCGTTGTGGAACAAAAATACGGACCTCGCGTTTGGGCATTGAGACGTGCATTTGAGAAACGCGGGTCTCGTGTTGCTTTAAAGAAACACAGATCTGAGCCTCGCATTTTGTATCTGCAAAGCAGATTGCAGTTGCAGAACTTCGATTTGTTGTCGACGACCGCGATGCTTTCGTCGACGTTCAACATTCCGACTGAGTCTCGGGAGCTGGGGGAATCCCCCGCAACCTGAATTGCAGAGTCTGGAGAGGAGAGAGATGACAGGACTGGCCTTCATTGTCGTTTTGTTTGTGAGCTAGCATACTGGCCCTACAAGTCTCCTGAGAGACATTGACACGGGTCGTGTGGGTTACACGGGAGGTTTTCAAAACCTCGCTGGACATGCCACTGTTTGCGTTGTAAGCAATAATATAGGCCAATTTTGGAGAAGTCTTCTAAGAGACTTGAGAGCGGGTCCCCGAAGTGACTCTGCGTTGATGTATTACTTTTGGGCTATCAGAGCCAGAAGAAAGAAACTCTTCAAATTTTCTTTGATCGAATTCGATGATGAGCGACTCGACCGTTGATCCAATGAGCTTGGCGTCAGCTTGCGCCACCATGGCTTTCTCGTCGGTAGAGAAAACAGTTCTCTGCGGAGTCATCATCTTTTGTTTGGTCGAAAAAATGTGAAGAAAAATTCTTATTGATTGCAACGAAAATTACAACGGATGCAATCTAATTATAAAAGAGGGAAGGATATTTGAATCTCCCCTTTGTTTAAGGTCGGGTTCTTTGGGTGGCGATAAACAGTGAATCTTGTTCTCTGTTGACCGGCTGAACGACAAGTTTCTCTTGAATCGTCTTAAGGATGTAAGATAACTCCACTTGGACACGGCAAGTTTTAGCGCTCTCTTTTTAAAGAAGAAATTTTTTTCTCTCTCCTTTGAACGCCGAAAGTTTCTGAACTTTTTGGCTGTTTTTCTCCTTTACCAAAAAAAAGAAGAGTCCCCTTGTTCAATAGCTTTTATGGCTATTTATAAGGGTATTCAGGAGTAAAATTATCCCCTAAAATCTCTCCATAATGGGGATTAACTCCCCACATTACGTGGGTGTTAATTGATCCAGTAATGGGGCAGTTACAATAGAAACGTGACCCTCATGGGTTTTGTTCTGTTATTGAAATGCGGAGCTCGCAGGCTCGCGTTTGAGTTGAGATGCGGAGTTGTCTGAGATCCGCGTTTGAGTTGGAACGCTTTTTGGATGAGATCCGCGTTTGAACTAAAATGCGACTTTGGTTGAGCTCCATGTTTGAGATGGCACGCGACTTTGGTTGAGCTCCATGTTTGAGATGGCACACGACTCTGGTTGAGATCTACGTTTGAACCTAAATGCAGACTTAGTTGAGCTTCGTATTTTAAAGGGAAACGCTGGACATACTCAGGTCCGCGTTTACCATTAGACGAGAGGTTCGCGTTTGAGTGAAACGTGACCTTCACATTGGAGTGAGGTTCACGCTTCAAGACTTGTCTTTAATAATTTTTAGACAGTCTACAGCCAGCACTACCATACCCCCTGCAGTGGGACTAATATGGATTTATGACATCCACCCAATAAGACCAAGTCAACCATTCAGTTTTTCTCATCCCCATGTTATATTTATCATAAATAAATTATATAATGAATTAAAAACAGTAACAGAGCATGTGACATGTAACAGGATAACAGGACACGAGCAATCTTTGTATACTGAACAAAATTATAGAAAACAGGAGATGTTGAATTCTACATGTGGCCCCCGTGGATACTAGAGGTGGCTTCCACGTGGCACCTAATTCCACACATCGCATATTAATAGATAGTATGTCCAGGTAATAAGAGTTTCATATCAATACAATGATACAAGAGACGATCATGTACTGTATTCATGAGGTACGCATGTAACAGTAATACAGAAATATCCAAGTAACTATAATCCATATAATATGAATACATGAATAGCCAGAGTATGCATACATGTGAATTAATGTAATAGGAAGGTCATATCAGTATTAACTATAAAGGAAACAAACATGTCATAAACTCAAGTGTGTTTGCGTACCAGTGATACAAGAACATGAAACAACAGTATCCAGTATAACAGAGTATCTGTGTAACGATGATACAGGTACATGAAATAATAGTTCCGGTGTAATAGTTTATCTGTGTCACAGTGATACAAGAATATGAAAGAACAATGCCCACAGTTATAACACATAGTAATGTGCATTTAATAGTGAAATATAAATATGAAATAACAATATCATGTATAATAGTGTTTGTTGTCATGAGTGAGGTATCAGTGACAATATCAGAGTGGTATCGTTATGATCATGTGTCAATATATCAACATTTGTTATAACAATTTCCAATATTATTAACATAATCGATATTATAAAGTAATTATTTACTATTATTTATTCTTAAACTCTTCACAACCATGTTGAAAATTATCCATTACTTTATTAATCTATTTATTAAAATTATTAACTTATTAATCCAGATTGTCTTTAATCCATTGTTTGATATCTACTCGATATTTAGATAATTCACCCATATTATATTAAATCAAGAAATAAAATAAATATTATTTTATTGATTATATTTAAAGAGCAATCATGCATTTCTGATTACAGTAATTTACCAATAATTATAATTTATTAAATAAAATTTATAGTGAATTACCGATAATCATGTTTTAAATAAAGCAATCAATGAATTTTCATACAATATGATAAAATATAATTTATAAAAGAAAAACACTCACATAACTATTACAGGGATGTAACTCGTCTTTCTACGATCGCAACAGCTCGAGAATCATCCAAATCAGACTCTGGATATTCAAGGTATCGCCTGAACGCTAAATCAATAAAAATAGGTTAAATTTGTAATTAAAAGGTTTAAAATATAATCAATATTGTTTAATTGGGTTTATTTTACCTTTATAATGGATCGGGTTTGGGGTTGCTATTGGATCGGGTTCAGATCCACAACCCAGACCCAGTAAACTTAAATGAATATTGGGTTTGGGTTAATGGGTTAACAGATGTGGGTTTATTGGGTTAGAGGGTTTGGATCTTCATCTAATAGAGAGCGAAAGAGAGAAAGCATGAGAAAGGGAGGAGGAAGCCCACGGGCTGCGGCCAGCGCAGGTGCGCGACGACACAGCAAGGCAGAGGCTGACCGGTCGGTCGGCGGAGTGGAAGGAGAGGAGGAAAGTGAATAAGAGAGAAGGGGAGATGGAAGAAGAAGAAGAAGAAGTGATGGTGGTGGCTCGACGGTGGCAGGGAGGCACGACCAGGCCGGCGAGGAGGCCTGGCCAGCGGCGGCGCGGTGGTGAAATGGGTGGTCAGTCAAAGGAGGAGGATTTGGTAGTGACTGATGATAGAGATTGGGTGATGGGAGATAGTGATTGAGGTTGTAATGGGGGGAGAGAGTGTGTGTGTGTGTGTGTGTGTTAGAGAGAGTGAGAGAAAGAGATAGTGAGAGAAAGAAGTGAGAGAGATAGTGAGAGAGAGATAAAGAGATATGGGGAGAAGAGAAGAGAGAGATAAGGTGGTGGGTGAGTTGGTGGTGGAATAAACGTGTAGAAGAAGGGAGAGAAAATAAAAAGAAAGAGAAAGAGAAAAGTAATATTTGATTATATTTTTTAGGTAAAATTTTTGATTAATTCAGAAAAATTCTCAAAAATAGAAATATTGCCTTGAGCAAAGTTGTGAAATTGGATTCTTGAAATTCACCCTTTTTTAATTAAAAAATCTTGAAGACGATTATCGATATCGGTTGACACCGAATTGAGAGATTTTCTAAAATAATCCAAAAAAATTCCAGAAAATTTAGAAAAATCTAAAATGTTAGAAATTAATATCTAAAATCGGCCCAGTCTGACTACCAGAAAGGTCGAATCGAATATTATCACTGTATCAGACACCGGTACTGAGATATATACATCTGAAACCGGTGGTTGCAACAGTCGAGGGGTCAAGCTGTGGTGTGTAGGAAATTAGTTTGGGAGGTAATTGCAAGCCCTCTAGGATAACCCTGTATTAACAAAAAAAAATAGTCAATATAACAATTTATATGTAAGAAGTTTATGAATATAAAATAGAAAACAAGATACCTCTCAAATACACGGTAAGAGTTTGATATTAGATTTTTAATTTAAGAAGTTATATATAACAAACATTTGGTAAGGGTTATAAGTAGGGATTTAAAGACATAGATTAGATGGTCCAACACTTTTACCAAAATTTCGATGATAACTAATTAACAATTAGCAAGAGTTGTTTTAATGGCAAGGACACAGCTGGAGATATCCTTTTGAATATTTGTGAGTGTCAAATGGTGAATTGGTGAATTGACATATTACTAAACAAATAACCAAACAACACTCATCAAATAAAGTGAATATTTATGAAAAGTTTGATGGAGAGTCTTCAATAGTTTACTGATGATGTAGGGTGAAAGTCTAAACTAGAAAAGGTTTCTAAAGTTCAAGGTACGGAGAGCAAGCGAGCAAGAGTGAAAGCCATAAATCACACAGAAGAAAAGACAAGAGTAGAATGTATCTACTTTGCTGCGAAAATAAAACAACGAATATATAAAATGCAAATTTGATGAACAGTTTTCTTCAATAAATTATCCGATGTGAGACAAAGATCATGAGAAAAGGGAGAGAAAATGGCAAATTTATTTTCTTGATATAGAATGGGAGATGGATTTGATGTGAAAGTGAAAGACAAAGACCAATTAATTAAGTATAATCTCTTGTTACTTATGTTAATCATCAATCTCATCACTGACAAGCCTTGCTGAGCTTTCACTCTCATTCTCACTGAAAATTTTCAATCTTTGTGAAAGGATTGATGCAAGATAAGGCGTTGGAAATTTCGTGTGGAAATGTTCTATGAACGTGACATGCAATTGTTGCAAGCGTGCATGTACGTAGTTTAAAGGACAAAAACAAAGGAGAAAGAGACAGGTAATATTCATATCAAGAGCAATTTTAATACAAGTGGAGTTGGATTTTGTTTTTGTTTCTTCTTCTTCTTTGAATTTGAATTTAAAAGTGTACCTATTCCCTTAGGAATATAAGACTCTCGTGAATTCTCCTATTTGACATAAATAAGTTTGATAATTTCAAAAAAAATTATATTCTCATTGCATCAATTCTTTTCATTCATAGGACCATGAAACTCTGCATGGTGGATATTATTCTAACAAGTTGAGAATTAAAAAAAGTTCTTTTTTTTTTTTATCAAAATAATCCCTTTTTGTCATTTTCTTTTTCACCCTTCTCTTTATTTTTTCATCACTGCCGCTACCACTATTGATCATCATTATCACTATTAGCACTAGCCCATTGTCATCAACATCGTTGTGCGAAAATTGTGGCCGCCGTTATATCCACAAATATTACTGACCACTACTGCTAACATCACCATCAGCATAGATTATCATTGCCTCTGTCACCCTCTTTTGTTGCTGTCTTTTTTCATTTTAAAATATGGCTTTTATGATCGTTTATTTAATATTCAATAACAGTAGAAACATAGGTAAAGCGAATAACATATAAATCTTTACTAATCTTTATGGTAAGTAGTTTGCCATCAAAATTGAACATCCAATTATGAAATATAATGCAGAAGTATTCACGTTCTGTCAATTAATATCATTTGTTCTCGTTTGCTTTGCTCTTGTCAAAGAGGTGAAGCTTGTTTTCCAGCAACTAGTCACTAGTTAAAAGACTTCTGTTAGCATCTTGCATTCAAGTTCTCCTCATTCTGATGCATCAATCGGCTGTTTGTGACAGGAACAGCAAACAGGGGGACACTCACTTGTGTTATGACACTTGGCGTGCCCCGCGGCTGGGCCCGCCTTCCAGGTGAGAGAGAGAGAGAGAGAGAGAGAAGAGAGAGATGGATAAAGTAATATTTTAGTACTTTAGTCATGTGGCATGAACATTGAAGTTTTGATTCGCTTGCTTGGGGTTTTTGAGTTTATAAGAGACATTAATAAAACAATCTACCCCGCCTGTTGTTTGATCGAAAGGTTTGTTTGGTTTGATATAAGTTGGAAGAAAAAAATGCAAGTGAAAAATGAGAATGAAAAATGTGAAAGTGTAGTGAGAAAATGAGATTTGTACAATTCTCATTTTCGATGTTTTGATTGTACTGTGAAAGCGTAAGTAGAAAGGTGTATTATGTTTTCTGGTGTTTGGTTAGTATGTGGAAGTGAAAGTGGAAAAATTTACCACAAAATAATATTAAATTAAAAATTAATTCTGAAGTGACGTTTTAATTTTGTAATTAGTGTGCAGTGAGATTTACATGACATCAAAATTAATTGTTTTGAGTTATAACTTAGCACAAGTGAAATTTACATTACCACAAAATTAACTCTACCATCCTAAAAGAGTGAGAGAACAGCAGTGTAAAAGAGAAGCATAAACGAGAGAAGAGAAGAGAAGAGAAGAGGTTTTAATTCGAAATTTACATGACAACAGACAACTTCTCCACCTCGCTGTAACCAAACACGCCCGAAGAGGAAACCCCTTCGCCTCTGTCAGAATGGGTGATTGGCTGAAAAGACAAGTTAGTGAGCGTCATGCGTCGTGCTTACTTTTTTGGGGATTCAGACCGAACATGTGGCTTTTTTGTTTTCTCGGAAATAGAATGGACACACAATTCTTATCGAGAGACCCCTATGCAATCTTTTATAAAGAATTTCTCACGTTTTGTTAGACTATTTGAGGAAACTGAAAAGGAATGGTTTTATGTTCACTCACAAACCCAAATCTCTCTCTCTCTCTCTCTTCTCTTTCGTTTACTAGCCGTCACACAAGAATCAAACTCAAATTGTGAATTTATTATTTTTTGCCGATCAAAATTCAACAAAAACAATAGGAAAAATTCAACTCTTCTCTTCATTTACTCTTTGTTTCCGAAAATATTGCTTTATGTAGATGCATGTAATGTGATGTTCAAGTTGCAAAAGGCAACTTGCATATCACATGCCCATTGTACATCTCATGTCTCTCAAACCATTTATTGTAAGAGAGCAAGAAGAGGAAGCTCTCTCTCCCTCCCCCCTAATTGACACATGAATTCAAATGGGTATCAAAGGGAGCTTTCAAGTGCTTTTACTAGATGCTCACTTTCACCACATTCCTATCTTTAAATTTATTTTTTTTTAGAGCACCAAATTATTTCTTTTTGGCAACTTTCTAAGAGTAAAAAAAGTGATAAAATTTATGTGGGAAATGTCCATGTGGTTTGGACATGGATTTAAGATAAAGAGTTGGGAGTTGAGGCTCTATAAGTGGTCTAAACCGATGGTCCGGTTGTAAAATGGGGGTTTATTACTACGAGAGCTAAGATCGAGCTATAATTTTTATTTAAAAGAGAAAAATGACTTCAAACAGCTAAGATTGGACTTGCATAATAAGCTAAAAATTAGATAGAAGAAGGAAATATCTCAAAAAATTAGAGGCTTCACATTATAAGGAAAACTACAAAAGAGAAAGAAACGAGAAAGAAGCAATGAAGGGAAAGAAGTTTAAACTCAAAGAAGTGATAAGTATTGCCAAAAAAAAGTTAAGATTTTCATTAAAATTTTAATCCCAATGAAAAGTCTAAAATATAAATTAACTTTTCAATATTACAATTTCACCACAACAATTAGTTAGCATACTCATGTAATTAGTAAGTACACACAGTCTTTATAACCTTCTTCTTCAACCTCAAAACTCTCTATTACTTAACTCATAAACCCTAAAAATTTTATACTCATCCCTTTAAAAAAAAATTACCCACGTTGATTTCCAAACAACTATGGACAAGCAAATGATTACTTGAGAGCATTACAACAGTGAAAATGTGAGTTTTGATCGTTTAAATTGATCTAGTGAAATCAAGGAAGATATCTATATTCAGAACATACTTAAAAACTCTATTCATGTATGTGGAAATAAAGGAAACCAGAGAGTATTCATTTTTTCTCAGGAGAGGCTTCAAACAAGGGGTAAAATAAGTTGATACGCATACAACACCTTTTATTGTATGTATCCTGGAGTCCTTTTTTCAATAGTTAGGCATCAAACCATTCATAACTGCTGATAATTTCAGAAATTTCCCATAATTTTAATAATAATTACATATTTGATAGTTTCTAAAGGAAGCAATGTCACTTTTTATGATCAAATAGTTGGAAATGATGATGAATGAAGAATAATACCATTTAACAATAAGCTATACAGGAACAATACACAATAATCTAATGAACATTGAATACTAAATAATAGACTATCTAGTTCACATCAATTAGAACCAATTAACACATGAGATGATATAACTATTAAAAGTTGATGCAGCAAGATTACAAGTACACAGGAGAAAGTGAACATTGTGCTCTCAAAAACCATTTATGAAATACAAGAAACCTTTGATGTGGGCCATGACTGGGCATTGATATGAGAGGAAACAATCCATTTGAATCAAAGAGAGAAAGGATGTTTCTTAGCATGAGAATTGGACATTATACAATGATTCAAGGAAACCATAAAAATGCTCTACATGTTTGGTTGCAAAGAATGAAATTCCATTAATTGCAATTCCATGGATTTGGTCAAAATCCATTGGTTGGTTTGTTTGGAATTGATGAATTCCAAATCCCCTGCGAATTTCAATTCACAATTTTAAATTGAAAATTGGCGAACTGGAGTTCTCTCTCAAAAAATCATCCACCTTGGCTGTTGGCTTTAATATGATGGAAGTTGCGTATCTGCTCTAAGACAAGCTCTGCCAAGGCACAACCAGCAGACAACATATCAATTGCCATGGTTTATTTCTATATATATCTTCTCATGTCAAGGCCTATTTCTACGAAGATGGCTATGCGGGAGGCGGGAGATCGACAAAAGAGGGAGCGAGGGGAGAGGGAGGTGGAGGAACTGGGTTTTGAGATGGGGAAAGAGAGGGAGGGAGAATTAATTTCAAATTGGGGAGGTATAACTGAGTTTTTACACTTAAATTAGGTGTGTAGAATATAAGTATATTAAAATAATTTAAGAGAATCTATTTACTAACTTCCTAAATCTACTAACTAATGGCCCTACTTATCAATTCTTTGAGTTGAGATAATCGCACTATAGGAAAAAGGAAAATTACAAGAAGGCTCGTGTTCATCCCCCTAACGTGCACACGGATCACCATAGACCCCCAAAACCTTACCAGCTTCATTTAATGGTTTCATAAAATAATTTTAGAAACAATTCAATCAAAATGCCAGTTGTTATTTACAATAATAAACTGACTATTATTCTCATAAAAAAGAAACCAGGAAAATGAAAAATATATGCATATCTATTTCAAGAGGGACAACAGACATCAAACGACTATATTTTCAATTTAACAAAAACCAACAAGCCAGCCAAATGCACGCATCCTGAGCCCCGGATAGATCCATAATTAGACTTCGACAAGGAAAATCCAATACAATACATAAACCTTTCTTCTCTTTTTCCCACTCCATTTATGGAAACAGATAAATTGAAAAACTGACCATGATATCTAACGAGAAGCAAGCTTCTTAAGGTGATGAAACATGCGCTGTTTTATCCATTGCCGATCATTTGGCAGATAAGCCTGAATCGAGTGATCAAACCTGTGATTGAAGACAAGAAGCAAGTAATAGTTCAAGCTTTGGAGAAAAAAAGGAGAAAAAGAAAGAAAGAAAAGGATCATATCACTTGAAAACGATATCATACACTAGTGCACTCAGATCTGCTAGGCCATCAATGTAGCAGTAGAGATCAGAAATGTCGTAGGTGATGTTTCTGATGGTTGGATTAATATCCTTGATTTTTCTCTCGTAAAGTGCACAGATTCCTGTTGCATGTCACAGAAATATCAAACATTTCAATCATGTGAAACAGAAGAATGCAACAATATTTTTATCAGATTGCCCCCAAACAGAAGCTATTCTATAAGCAAACATGACCTCCTAATCTTTTTTTTTTTTTTTACATTGCCATTATTCTTTTGTAGCGCTGGAAAAAGAAAATATTATAGAATCTCTAAAAATGTAAAAAAACTAATAGT
>JAVJIF010018954.1:55000-82382 GCA_038442645.1 Agave tequilana
CTGCGTGCAAATATACATTTTTTTACCATCTTTGCATGCATATTACATCATTTTTATTAGGTAGATAATATCTATGACACTAAACAAATTTTTAGTTATCAATATTTCATTATATATAGTGTCCAATATGAACGCCCGATATGCGCGCGTATCCCCGATATCTCCCCCAATATCCGATATCCGATATGAAAAACCCCCATCCAATACGATCTCGATATCCGATATCTAAAACCTTGCCTGTCATTGAAACACTCAAGATGTCGTCAGGGCGAGAGCCTAATGTATACGGTTTTTCAAGTAGTCATCGGGGTGAAAACCCAGTGCCCGCTGTTGAGATACTCGAGTGCCCGATGCAGCAGTTCTACGAGTAGTCGTCGGGGCGAGGGCCCGGTGCGGAGTGAAGTTGGCTTCATCCCTGTGGGCCTTGGCAAGGTTCCAAGCAGGCCTGTTGACAGCTCCGACCGCCCGGCTTGGAGTCTTCTTCGGAGGAACAGGTTGCACCTTCTGCTTCTCTACTTCGCAGAACTTCAGGAAGCATCCTCAATTTGAATATACTTATGGGCACGAGAAAGTTTGTGGCCTCTTGTTTCACCATATGCTTGTAAAAAGAGTAAGTGACTTGCAACCCACTGATGAACGGCAAAAGCCACGTCGTCATTACAGTTATACACCAGTCATTTGGCTCTAAAAATAACTGACATACTGCTTGAGGCTCTCCCCTAACTTCATCTTAATGGTGAGGAGATGGTTGATGTTCTTCTTTAGCTCTCGTCGGGAAGCGTACTGGAGTAGAAGGTCTGCTTCGCCTCCTCGAAGCTCCGGAGAGATTGTCTCAAAAGTGTATAAAATCAGTCGTAGACAACGCCCTTGAGACTAGACAGGAACACACGACTCAGAAGAAAGTCGTCGTGAGAGTGAACTGCCATCATGTCCTGGTATTGACGGAGGTGTTGGACGGGATCGGTCACTCCCGAAGAGCACTCGAAACTCGGTATCACGAACTTCTTCGAAGACAGTGAGAAGTGATCCTCGGAGAGCAGAGAGTCGAAAGTGCTCAACCCACGAGGCTTTGTCTCCTTCTGGAGAAGATGGCTTGCTTCTCAACCTGCTTCCAGACGATCTCCTCGATGTCCTCCACGCGAGGAGCCTTCAAGACCCTGTACAACCCAGAGTTCTCGAAGTGCTGAATGCCACTCGAGGAGAGTGATTTATCGCGCCTCCGATTGCTCTCAGTGCAGGCGGCCCGAATAGTGCTCGGTGGCCGAGACGAAGGAGTGAGACCCTTTTATCATTTGGTTCCTGATGGTTGCAATTTACGAAAGATCTCCATCTCGATGACCAGCTAGTTGTGGAGGCGGGCCGTCTCTTCTCTCACGAGGGTAGCCTTCTCACGATCACGAGCCGCCTCCGCTTCTTCATCCATCTGCTTCTGAAAGTCAGAAAGCATCCGAATGAGTTGGTTCTCGGAAGCATTGTCCTCTGCCCCCGGGGCAATAGGCGGGGAAGACGGACATCTTCGATGTGAGCGTCGGGAATGACGTGATGTTGGTCAAAAGGCCATGGGCTTCCCGCGACGGTTGACAGGGCTTTTGAGGCTGCTGTGATGGTGAAGCGGCCAACGTTCCTCCTTGAAGGGGCCATTGCGACTTCGGAGAGGCTTTTTGCGAAAGAAAAAGGGTTTGAAATTGGGAGAACTTTGAATGTAGACTACGAGATCTCAATGAAAGCAACAAAATGTAGAGATAAATTCCCAAGGGAATTTATCTACACTCAAATTGTAAATTAAGAGAATAAATAAATCGCAAAAACCAGAGAATTACGTGAAAAACCCGAAGGGAAAAATTCACGATGCAAAGAGAGAATTCACTAAATCAGAGAGATTACAATGAGTTCTCAATGCTCTATTACAAGTTCAATTCTCTAGAGTTCCCTCCCATGCAAAGGAGGAAGAGATCGACATTGATAGCTGAAGGTTGATAAGCTGAGTCGTGGTCTTCGATATCTCCGCCTATGGATCCGCCCACATCGTAACTGCATGTAATGTCCCAGCTGCAATTGATAGAGTAGTGCGTGATCTTCGGAGATCGCGCTGGTTGGCGAGGATAACGGCTCAAATATGCAGTTATCGCCCACCACCACGTGTCGAGTTGTTGTAACCATCCTGTCAGCTAGGTGGTCGGGTAAGATAAGCTGGATGAGATTGAATCTGAAACCTCCATGATCTGTGAGATTTATCAGGTGTCGCAATCTCGCAGAGGTCAAAATCTGACAACTACAAAGGATGGTAGTAATGAAGAGACATTAGAGTTATTCGCAAAACTTGACATTATCAGCTCATCTTCAAAGTGGTTTGTTGAATCCATGTCAAGGCAGAGATTGTTGGGGACTTGGGGTATGTCTTGTATTACTTACTTTGTATCGGGTTTGGATTCAGGTTTTGGCCCATTTAAGATAAAAAGATATTATTGTAAACATTGTTTGAATGAGAAAAACCTGGATGAGAGGAGAGACAAGATATAGTGTGTGGTGGCTAAGATGGAAGAGGTGCAACTTCTTTTTGTGATGAAGGAATGTCTTTCCTCTTGTTTTGATCTTCTTATTTGTGTGTAAATGAAACCCAACACTGCCCTTACCCATGTCGCCCGTTCAAGTATCATTATATTATTCCTAACTTGAGAACCAGTGCACTAAATGTGTCTTCATTGCACATGTCTAAACCGTCTCAAGCAACTTCGTTATCCTCAACTAAAGTTACCTATCGCTTCTTACTGTTACACTCATTTCTTATCCTATCTTTTATTGTATATCTGTTGATCCATCTTAGAGTCTCATTTTGGCTACACTTGTTGTTGGACATGTTTTTTAATTACCTAACATTCACATAAAGAATTTTCAACAATTCACCAACACTTCTCCAACTCAACCATCATTTTTATGTTAGAGAAATGGCCATAGCCTGTATAAGTGAGATTTTGAACCCTATACCTCTTGCAGGACCTAAAATGCTTCCCCTTTGTTAGTGGAATCACACACTTCAATCATCATGTTTGATTCTATGGATAAGTCCCCAAACTGACCATAATAAATAACTATCAATTAAACTGATAGCTCTTGGTATTTCTTGCCATATGTATAAAGTAGAGCAACTAGATACACATTCTACAAACTATGTTTTATCTTACTGGTTTTAAATTATTTAGATTTTCAAGATTCTCATGTTTCAACTCTAGAAATAATCCCTCCTAACTCCCAAGACTCTCACAACTAAATATGATCAACAAACAACATAAACCCTAAAACTTCGTTCTCAATATGCTCAACATTGTTTAAAATATCAGCTGCTATAACCGATATACTGGACAAAATTATTTGCTTTTGAACCCTAGTTGAGATGCCTCATATGACATGCAAAAATTACAGTGCACATGATTTTAAGCCAATACCAGCTAATACTGAGCCACCCCACAGAAGTTGAAATATGGGTTGGCTTTTGCTCTTGGCCCATAAATTGATCAGATTTTTCTGCAACTCATGCTCATCGGTCTATATGTAGGGAGACACATGCCCCTCCACCAAGAAGCCGATATCCAATTGTTTTCTCATACAGATTGTAAATTCTCCTTTCCATTATGATAGCAGTCTAGTTTTCACAATCATCGAAGAACAAACTATGTTCTTCCTATACAGTTTCTCATGTTGAAAATACACTTACTATCAGCCCTAATAAGTGTGTTAAATAAAGGGGACATTGCCCAATTCCACTAGATTAGAAGGTTGCAGGTAAGTCCAGCACCCTTGACGAGTCAAACAAGCTTTCCTTTTCTTTTGATATTCAATCTTCACTCCATATTGTAGCGCTTCTCTACCACTAAAATTTCATGAATACTAGACTATACTTTAAAAATAAAAATTTTAAATTAAAAAAAAAACTATTTTTTTCACTCAAGACGTGAAAAAGAGAACAAGCCGGACGGTAAGAAAATAAGCAATTGAAAATTAAGCAAGAAGAAGAAGAGAAACACTAACTTCCGTCAGAAAAACACATATTCAGTGAACTCTATGCAAAGAGATGCATAAAAGTATGAAATATTTCATAAAGATTTGATCTTGGCATTTATTTCTTGAAGCCCGATAGTTATAGTTTCACCTTCAAGTCTTCTACTTCTATACAACTTAATTACCGAAATTTCAACAGCAAGACAGAAGGGGAAAACGTACTTTAGGGTTTAAGAAAATTTACAAATAGCAAACAAATTGAAGAAAGGAAATCAACTAAACCCTAATTTCACGAAAACAAGCAGAGATTTTATTGATCAATTAACTTGAAAAGACAAGATTTGGGGGAAGGGGGAAAAAAGGAGGAAGGGAACCAACCATGGCGAATCGAAACCCTAGCTTCGAGAATCAAGACGCGTCCGTGTTAGAACTTTGAGAGCGCGAGGTCGCCTTTAATAATAAATAATAATAATTAATACAATGAGAAAGGGGAAGGATGACGTCAGGCTGGGCCCGCGCGTCTGATTGCCGCGTTCGCTAGCTTTTAGCCGACGCTGGTATGGTATTCGCTCTGGAGAGAAGGGGGGGGGGGGAAAAAAAAAAGAAAAAGAAAAAAGAGTGGCTGAGATTTGATTTTGACTTTAGGTTGACAATATTTCTGTAAAAATTATAAAATATGCTAGTATATAGGTCGTGGAAACTGACCTCAGTGAAGACAGGCGACGAGGAGGATGAAGGAAGATGAAGGAAGGGGAGGGCGCTGAGCAAAAGGAGCGGCTGGAGGGGAGGGCGAGCTTTCCGATGAAGACGGACAAATAGACGGACAACTTTTGTGAAGTGGTAACGAGAGAAAACCTCCATTCGGTCTGTTTTGATTTTAAAAAAAATTTTGCTACTGCCACTTACTTTGTTTTATAATTAGAAAAAAAATTTAGTTTCATAATTTTATTTACTACAGCCTCATCCACATCAGCATAAATTAATTCTTCCTAACTATCACTTCTTTATATATTTTCATTTCCTCTTTTACCCTTCCTCATCGCCCCCTACAGTGCTCTCCCTCAACCCTGACCCCGTGTAAGGCCCAGCCCCACTGGGTACGAAAAGGCTACTGCAACGTACATATGTAGGGCAGAAACCCTCACATACGTACGCTAAGCATGTCAATACTATCAAGAATCAGAGTCAGGAAGCACAGTGGTAATATACATTTCAAATATATTGTACAAGTATATTGTTATCACAGATCATGATCTAATATTACATGAATATTACATCACTGGAGCGTAAAAAAGTACGATTTACAAGAGATTTATAAAATGTAATACTGACAGATGCTCACGATCTGGAAAGGAATCTCGAGAGCCAGCCAAAGAGATAGGTCAAAAGAATCTGCTACTAAGTCATTACACTTATGCTTTTCTACTTTGATCAGCAACAGAAAGTCCCCAATAGTCCAAGTACCAAAATCTGGACATGTAGGCTTAGGGGTTTCAGAAATACAACCCAACGAGCACGTAAAATGAGGCCAAGTAGCTTGCACAGGCAACATACGTGTATAACATGTCATGTGTTCAAGTCAAGCAGGTAAGCAGTGAACAGTAAATATAAATGGAGTTAGGACTAATTTAGGAAGTAACTGGTAATGTATAAAAAAACAGTGTTATGAGGTATCCAATAAATATGTCATATGCAACTGTAGGCAAAACTAGTTGTATAAAATCAATTTTCGGATCCATGAGATTGGTACGTCGAGGGAAAATCCAAATAAAGAAACCCCCATTTATATACCATATACCCTACTTCAACAACTGCGCCTATACAACTAGAGTTGCTGAGATCAGTTATGTCAGTGGTGTCAGCATGTAATAATTGTGGAGTCGGTCATGTCAGTATTGGAGTCAAGTCAGTAGTATGTTTATAATTGTTATTTTTAGAATTCGTTCTACTTGAATGTCTAGGTATGTGTCACAGCGTCCCAATTCAAAAACATCCACGTAGGAGTAGAGCGAGGTTGGTTATTAGAAATTGGTGAAAAATCAACGTATCATGCTCATAATGGACCCTGCGCATACTGATTCGTCTCTAAATATGTATATTTCATACCATATCTTCACAGTTATTCTGAATAAAATTCTGTTAATAATGGTTTTCTTGTGTGTTTCTAGGTCATGGCATGAAGTGAAGAAGAAGCTTTAAACTTTCATTTAGGGGCCGTTTGTTTTGCGTAAAAGTCCGTAATTCGTAAATGACTTACAATCCAATTACAACTACGGCGTTTGTTTAGACCGTAATTCGTAAAAGACTTACACAACCCAATTACCACTCACTTACAGCCCAGTTACAGTTAATTTTGTGGTCATGCAAATTTGTATTATTTTTTTATGTTAATATTAATTTTTTTAATATTTAACATTTTTAATATTTATTTGCAATATTAAAACTTTTTAAATCACTAAATAGTTAATTTTGTGGCCAATTTTTTCACTTACAACTTACACATTACGACAACCAAACACTGTAAAACACAATACACTTTTCCACTTATAAGTTTATATTACCAACCAAACACCATAAAGCTTACATGTATGTAACTCATTTACAACTGTAAAAGACTTTACCAATTACGACAACCAAACAGGCCTTTATTTGGGATTTTTAGAGCCTAGGAGTAGCCCAAGACTTTGAAGCCCAAATCAGCTAATTCTGGGTGCAGAAAACCAGAAACCGACAGGATGTACAGGTAAAAGTGTGGAGCCAAAGGCTGCACACTTCGGCGTCGTGCACGCTGTGTCCGGCCTGGCCGCGTTTCTATAGTAGTACGGTGGAGCCACACGTCCAGTTTCGACGCGTGGCCCTGTCTTGACCCCGAGAGGCCCTTTGTGCTATAAATACCCCCTTGAAGCAGAACAGAAAGAAAGGAGGAAGGTTTTAGTGTAGGGTTCTTCTCTTTAGTGTAGGTTAATTGTTCTTCTTCTTTTCTTTTATATTTTTCCTTTCTTTTAGATCTTGTAAAAATTCAGAGAGTGATTCTTAGGATGAAAGTTAGAGTTCTTATAATGGAGGGTGAC
This sequence comes from Agave tequilana, assembly GCA_038442645.1. Taxonomy (NCBI): domain Eukaryota; kingdom Viridiplantae; phylum Streptophyta; class Magnoliopsida; order Asparagales; family Asparagaceae; genus Agave; species Agave tequilana. The sequence continues at coordinate 62,068 of JAVJIF010018954.1, forward strand.
ACTCTATGAAAATTTTCTCTTTATCTTTACTTGTTTTCTTCTCTCTAACTTTTTACATGCTCAGTTAATTTTCTCTCATGGTATCTAACTACTAACCACTAACTTGCTAACTCCTTACTTGATAATCTACATGAATCTACTAGCCTCTACTTGGCCTTGTTCTTGTAAGAGTCTGATAGCTCATGATGATGAATTCTAACACTCTAACATCTAACTCCTTAACAAGTTAACGTTACTGTACTCCATACTTGCTCTAGTGTAGTTTTGATGGTTTAATTATAACTTGCACTTGTTTATTTGAGTTTGGATGTGAAAAGTGATCTTATGGGTCATGCTTTGAAAAGCTTTTGAAACCAAGAACTAGTGATGACCAAGGATACATGTATGGCAACTATCACTAAGAGGTTAGCATGTTAGTGGAGCCAATAGTAGTTAGTATCCATGAGTTTTCTTTCATTTTTACTTTGTTTTAGAAATAATTTTAAAAATTACAAATACTTTCTCTTCAATGTTTCTATCTTTATTTTCACCATACTCTTCTCTTTTCATTATTTGTTTTCTTTTCTTTTGATTCTTTGAAATATAGAAGAACTGTTAACACACACATGAACACACCGTTAATGCTTTTATAGCCTCCCATCCTTGTGGATTCGACCCGTTTAGCCTTTATGCTATAACGAAAGTATCGAAAAAGCCAAAGCACACACACTTTAATTTCTGATTTCAAAATATACACTTTTCGTGCATGGTTTACTGCGATCAAATTTTGACATTGTTGTCGGGGATGGGAATTGTTTGATTTTACGTTTTTGTTAACTTTTTTCCTCTGTTTCTAGGTACAAGCAAAAAATTTCAGAACCTAACAACTGCAGAAGTCCACACTCCTCTATATCTCCCTGCTCAAGAAAGTAGGAAGTTGTTACCCACTTTTGTCGCGGCCAGGCCTTTTTGGCGGCAGAAACATCACATTTTTTTAGGCAATGGTCTTCATCTTTTGCAGGGGTATCTTTATTTGCATATATCTGTGTATTCTCCTGCTTGTTTTCTGTTTAGATTACCTGTGCACTGTAATAATTAAGAACTAAAATATGATAATTAGATGTGTTAAAAACGGTTTAGACATTTGCGTCTAGGCACGTGTCGATTTCAATTCCAATATACTGTATTTTGTTCTTCTGTTATTGTGATCTGGATTGAGGTGTACATATCGCAATGTATATAGTTAGGACAAACACGTGACTGATTTACTCATTTTTTGTGTTTATTCTTTTCTATATTGCACACTTGTACTGTAGGCTGTCCAAAAGTTACTGGAGGACAAGCCATTGAAAAGCAAATTTCAAGCTCTAGACGCGAGGGACTATCACCCGCGTCTCAGCATCAAGGCGCGTTGGCTCAACACCCGCGTCTCAGCATCAAGGCGCGTTGGCTCGACACCCGCGTCTCAGCATCAAGGCGCGTTGGCTCGACACCCGCGTCTCAGCATCAAGGCGCGTTGGCTCGACACCCGCGTCTCAGTTATAACTGCCTTGGTTAAGGGACCAATCACTGCCCACACGTAGGGGAGATCAGCCCCCATCGTGGCATGTCTTTAGCAAGCACGTGGGTTAGTTACCGCCCATGTAGCGGGAAGTTGGCCCTCATTGTGGAGCGTTTTCAGGGAGCACGTTCACCCCTGGGACCTCTATAAATCCCCCCGTCGCTATGAAGAAGGGGTCGAATTTTTGGCAATCGGCAATCAGAAGGAATCGAAGAGCATCAGAAGAAATCGAAGGGCATCAATAGACATAGAGAGAGAGAGAGAGAGCTCGACTCTTCAAGCTAACTTGCTGCGTACAAGTTGTTCTTCGCCTACCTTCTCTTTTAGAGTTTTGGTAGACGGGGCTGAGTTACTCCTTCTACCTGCCAAGGAGAAGATCCCTTGACGGTCCAGACGGTCATCTGGTCAACGGAGAACAAGATTCACTCTCCACCGCCACACGAAGAACCCAGCACTAAACAAAGGGGGGATTCAAGCTTCAACGTCCTCCCTCCCTTGTAACCGGAAGATTAGTCCGTTGTAATTTTTCACCTGATTCAAGAAAATTTTACACCTCCCTCTTTTTCCGCGTCCAACATGTACGAATTGAACTTAAGAGCATATCCCGATACAACATAAGGTGGGGAAGTCATTACCCTCCCTTAGCCCAAAAATTACCTCCCTACTCTCATAAACCCAAGCCTAAATAAAACTTGCTAGACATTGGCCCCTAGGGATATCTCAGACTCATATAAGAGATTGACCTAAGGGGAAAGTTGTTAGATTTTGACTCTTATCAAATCGGTGTCAAAGATTGGGGATTGAGAGGCGAAGCCTCGAAGAATAGTGATTTGGCATAATTAGACCCATTGCTCAAGCACGGATGCCTCCTACTAGTCTTGCCCCTACCTGGCTAATTAACTTGTGGTCAGATTGTTGCAATATACCTCTTATAGATAGTCTAACCAGTTAGGAGTCGTTTAGGTCTAGGTCAACCCTAGAATAGGCTTGTTTTGGAAATTTTCTTTTTTTTCTTTATTTGTTTGTTTTTTTTGTTTGTGATTGTTGTGATAAAATGGAATATAACCAAAAAATTTTCAACCAAATAAATCCATTTTTCACCTCAACCTCATTTGACTTTGATAACTCCAACCCAGCTATGTACAACATGAACCAACCATATAGGTTGGATTAGGTTTATCCGACTCAATATACCTATACCCCCAATCCTATGATTATAATTTTCAAAATAATTTCACTCTTCATAGAGTCCATAGGGATTCATCTCCCCCGAGACAAATTATCAACACTTTACCCGCAAAATTCATTCCCCAACTTTGATTCATATACTCTTTTTCCTGTTCCACCAACCAAAAAAAAATCTGATTTGAAAAGAGCATAGAAGTCATGCTTGAGTTCAAATTCAAAACTAACTCAATTCACAATCCTTCCCACATCAAACTTCATATGCTCCTTTTCTAGAACATAAAATTGAAGAAAAATCTGAGTTAGAAAAGAGTATGGAAGTCTTTCATGAAACCGAGCAACAATTTCAAAACATATTGGACTCATCATTTCAACCAAAATTTCAAGAGTCATACTCATCTTTTTCAGTCTCACTGATTCAAATAAACAACCATCAGCCTTGAAATTGAGTATGAAACTCTTGCTTGAGTCTGAGTGAAAAATCTTAAAATCTGATAGGCTCACAATTGCACCACAATTTTTGAAACCAATATCCATACTCACCTTTTCAAAAAGAACCAATTGCACAAAATATGAAAGATATAATTCAGACTCAAAATGCGGTTACCCAGTCCATCCATGCAAAAGGAGTCAATTGGCCAACACAATTGCATATAGGAATGAGAAAACTCTACCTTATCAATCAGTGATCAATTTCGATATCCCATACACTATTGATGTGACCAAATATCATATTGTTTTGGAATTCAATATTCAATTTCATCTCATCCATTTGAACTCGCCCAAAATTTGAAATCACCTTGACATTTTAGCAAGTTATCATTATCCCGAAATTGAACTTGAGTATGAATGTGATCCTGATCCCTAGTTGGTAATTCCATTTCACTTTTTGATTCAAAATAACTATGCTATCTACCAGCTTATTCTATATTCCGGAGTCAACATTGAATCATGTATTAGTTCACCATGAAATTGAATCACCAATATCTTATGATCACACTTCATTGATGGGGAAAGTGTGTGAACATTAATTCTTTGGTTTGATCCCATTCTTGAACCAATTTTGACTCTTACTTTTGAATCTCGACTTGATCCAAGTCAAATCCCGAGTCGCTATTTATTCTTGTTCCGTTTGAGCCCAAATCAATCATCTTCAATAATCACACTCTATTGTTTGACAAAGGAGTTGAACAAGATGACTCGAGAATTATTTTTGAAAATTAGAAATTAGATTGGGATAATTTTTTAAATAAGATCATTCACTTAATTATTCTTTTAAAGGGTTATATTAGAGAGGTCACTGGTGGGTTCCTTCGAACTCCACAATCTTTAAGTTGGGTCACATTTCATGGACCAATCAGGCCACCCCGAAACCACCACTTTGAGGTAATTTTTTCGTCCCTCTCTATTTGTTTCATGCATATATACATTCAAGATGTATTGAGAACAATGCTTGAGATAAGTGTGGGGGAGGGTTTATTAACATAGTTTGTTTTAAATTTTCTTTCTTTTTATACTTCTTTTTAGGAAAATTTTGGATTTTTTTTCTTTGTATAGAAACCGTTTTCTTTTCTTTTTACAAAACTTTTTGAAATAAGAGAAATAGTTTTATTTATTTTTGAAGAAAGTTAAGATTATCTTAGGAATTAGGAAGACCTAAAATTATTAATCTTTAAACCGAGTATGAATGGGATGCCAACAAAACCTCCACAATTACCTCTACATAAGAGGGATAACAATAAATACAAGGTTTGTTACAACTCTTGGTGATCTCAAAGACCACAAACCAATTTTTCTCATAAAAAAAATCCTAATAGATAGGATAGATAGATAGCTCAAGTGTGAGAAAATAAAGTGTTTGGAATAAAGAAAAACACTTGAAAAAAATCTCCAAATAGATATTGAAATCAAGACCAAAAACCAATTCCCAAAAGACTTTCTTTTCTTTGAATTTTCTAATACTTTAAAAACAAATAAAAATAAATCTTTTAACCACAAAAACTCTTGCTGAAAACTCTTGAAAGATGGGAAAAATTCTCTTCTCAAATCTTGGTAAAATCAGCTAAGGAAGGGGCTATTTATAACCCTCCCAAAATCTACCCGTTGGCAGCAGGAAAGGGCCAAATTGCCCTTCCGGTCGACCGGCCAACGGTCATTTTTATGACCGTTGTGCCCCCGGTCGACCGCCCGGTCGACTGGGCCAAAGCCAACGATCGACCGTCCGGTTGACCGGCTCCCACCCGAGAGTGGGGTGCTTTTAGTCGGCCGACCGTACGGTCGACCGGCCGAATTGACTGGCCATGTGCACGTCCTCTTGCACATCGGTCGACCGTGCCGGTCGACCGACCACTGGTCTGGTCGACCGGTCCGGTTGACCGCCAGTCAGTCTGGCTGAGTTTTTAGGATTTAAAACTTAGGATTTTAATTCCAATTAAATCCCATAAAATCAAAATAAATCCACAAAAATAAGTTCTTTTAAGATCTTTGAAATACAATATGTGTGACTAAAATTCACACATATTACAAACTATTTGAACCATTTTTGTGATATTGAAATTTAGCCTTTAAACAAAATCCGTATTTTCCAAAACTTAGATTTGAAATGGAAAACCGTTTTCTCCAAAACTCATGTAAATACAAAAATATGATATTGAAATAACTTTGAAGCGTATTGTATATGGATAGAATCCAATATACATATAAGATATATATATATCTATATTTTTTACATGAAATCCAAACCGGTTAAACCGAAAAGCAAAACCAATAAACTTTAAAACTTTGTGTGTGTGTGTGTGTGCGCGCGCGCGCGCGCGCGCATGTGAACTTGAGCATATCAATACTATCTACCTTTACACAAGATCTAAACATATTAAACTAAACAAATCGAGGTCTTCTTGTAGAACTCCTTCTCTAAGTCTACTCGATCCAAACACGATCCAACGTGCTTGGCTCCAATCGAGTACTAGATGCGATCTTGACGCTAGAGCTCTTGAATCTGCATGTGAAAGCTCTAAAACTCCTTTGTTGAAGCTAAATACCTACTAATATCTTGGTCAATTACTGAAACTATTTAAACACAAGATTATTAGTAAACTATAACTACAAGAGTTAATCATCATTAAACTAGAGTGATGAGCCTCTGGGCTAACAATCTCCCCCTTTTTGATGATAACAAAACTCATGGAGTTATATATGCATAGATTAAAGTTAAGCTTCATGGAAGCTCCCCCTTAACTTATGCATAGCAATAACAATAAAGATATTCAATTAATGCATAAACCAAATAACACATATATGCATAAATGAAGAATAAAATAAAACATATATGCTCTGATACTAATTGAAAAATAAACATGCATATAAATGACATAAACATGCATATATAAAACTCTCAAAATTCTTCTCCCCCTTTTTATATAAAACAAGGAAATTAAATAATCATGCATATATAAAACTCCAAAATTCCTTTCCCCCTTTTTGTCAAATCATCAACAAAGGGGCATAAAATTTTTTTCTCCCTATTAGTCAAATCAAACAAGAAGGATGTATATGCGATATACATTCATGAAGAGGAGAGACATAAAGTTAACTCCCCTGCATACATGCATTACATGAAAAGAGATGATTAAAGCCTAATCACATAACACATAATATACAATGTATAAAAAGAGATGTGAAGCTCCCTTTACACACGTGTAAGACATAGAGAAGAGCGGTCAAGCTCCTCATATGAGTTACACTCAACATGAATCTATACATAGAGAAAATGTTAAGCTTTCCTTGCATATAAGCAATACATATCAAATCATTATGATACCAACTGAAAAATATATCAATATGTGATAAAGGTATACATCGAAACATTATGATACCAATTTATGATACCAAATGAAAATAAACAAATATTTTTTAAGATACTAATTAAAAGTAAACAAATTTTTAAGATACCAATTGAAAATATCTTGATATCAATTTAATATGTCTTGTAAATTTTTGATACCAATAGAAAATGAAACATTGTATATTTTTGATACCAATTGAATATATATATTGAAAATCTTGATACCAATTGAAAGTAAAAACCAAATTGTTTTAGGTAAACATAACTCAGATCAATATAGATACCAATTTAAAATGAAACATGATACCAATATTGAAAATGTTAGCATAAACCAAAACAAAGCCTTTTCATCATAAAGAATGGGAGAAAGATACCAATTGAAAATAAACTCGATTGAAAGATACCAATTGAAAGATAAAACATAATTTTCTCTCCCTTTATGAAATACCAATAAAATAATGCATAAGCTTGTATAAGATACCAATTGAAAAATAATTGACATTAAGGAGTAAATTAAGCTTAGCATAAACATAATTTGTGCTTAAGATGTAAAGATATAGTAAGCACAATCAAATCACATATATATATGTATAAATATAAATACCAATTGAAATTGATACTATTTGAGGTTTGAAGCATGCATATATAGAAAACAGAATATGAATATACAAAAAATATCAATTATGATACCAATTGAAAATACAATGAAGATAAGTGTATAACTTATACTACCTCCATTTCATGCACATGTTTAAATAGATTTTCAATTAGGCTCATAAGACATGGTCGCCCATCCATCCGCCCTTGGAAGGAAGGGATTTTCAAAAAATAGGATTTGAAAATAGTTTAACATGTTTGAAAACTCTACCAAAATGAAGAAATAAGCAACTAATTTTATGATTATCTTGAAAACTAGTACGAAGACCTTCAAGTAAGGAATAAAACAAGACTATATCCATGAAGCATGAAAATCACATAATCATCAACACTCAAATAGCAATAAAGCTCATATAATCTAATAAAAAAATAATCATGAGTAAACATTAAACATAGAGTGTAAAAAGTCATGTAATCAACAAAATCATGAAAATGGGGCATTTAAGCTCAATTGAATTCCTTATCCAATATGAAAATCATCAAAACTAAATATACTTTAAGGTATATGTATGTTTAGTTAAAACTAAAAGTATACATACATATCCCAAACACAAATGAGTCTATAATATAAATTTGCATGAAAAGCGAGTGACTCAAGGGTATACATGTATATCTAAAGTTTTAAACAAAATTAATATATACATGAAGCTAAATATATTATCATGAAAACATGCCCCAAAAAAAAAAGGAATACAAGTCAAAATGCACGAAAAGTCAAAACTAGGCTATACTAGTACATCTAATGGGTACAAGTGAGCAATTAAGCACAAATATACAAGAATCAAATGTGTCTCATTAGTTGTACAAGTTTATATTGGCCCAAAGGCCCATCACTCTAGTTTTGATGATGATCAACTCATGTAGTTATGGTACTAATGATCTTGTGTTTTAATTAGTTTTAGATTTGTGATCAAGATCTTAGTAGGTGTGTAGCTTCAACAAAGGATTTAAAGTCAAGTTTTGGAGCTAGTACGGTTTGATTCAAGAGCTTATGCATCAAGACCATATCATGTACTCAAGAGGAGTCGAGCTCGTTGTATCGTGTTTGGACTAAGTCAAGAAGATGAGAAGACTTCCAGATCAAGACTTGTGTCTAGGTTTGTTTTTATAAGATTTTGTTTTTAGATAAAATGTAAAGGATAGAATAGTTGGTGGATTACTCAATATACTATACACACACACACACTCTTGATTTAGATGAGTTTTCATAAAAGAATTTTCATTTGGAAAAGACTTTTCATTTTGGAAAAATACCAGTTTGGTTTTTGGAATTTCTTATATACATATCTTTAACCAAAACCATGTTTAGAGCTTAATTTCAAAAACATAGATATTTCATCATGTTTGTGTAGTGGATCAAATCCATACACTCTATACTTTCAAAGTGTTTAAAATATCTTGTTTTTGTATTTGGAGAAGTTTTAGAAAAATAAGTTTTGGAAAAATCAATTTGGAAAAATACAGTTTTTGTTTTGAGCCAAATTTTCTAAGTTACAAAAATAGTTCAAATTGTTTGTAACATGTCTTGATTTTGCTCAAAAATGTTTGTTTATCAAAGTATTATATTGAACTTATTTTTGTATATTTTTTCATGATTTTATGGGATTTTTATCAAAGCCAAATGCCAAGTTTTCATTTCCTATAAATCCCTGACCTGGCTTCTGCCGGTCGACCGGACCGGTCGACCGTGCTTGAAGTCGGTCGACCGACGTGCAAAGAACGTGCACGCCAGGATTGCTGGAGGGCCGGTCGACCGACCTGGTCGACCGCAGAGAGCTTCTGCTCTCTGGAAAGCCCTGGTCGACCGGGCCGGTCGACCGGCAGAGAGCTCTGCTCTCTGTTCCAGGGTCTCGGTCGACCGGCCGGTCGACCGGGCGGTCGACCGGCAGGCCAACCTGGCTCCAACGGCTAGTTTTTTCTAGCTTTATAAATTGGGGCATTTGGGGGCTGTTTTTCACAAGATTTTTCAAGTGGTTTTGCACCAGTTTTTCCAACTCTTTCAAGAGGTTTCTCCACTTGTATTTGAGCCAAATATTTCCAATCAAAGGGGAGTTTATCAAAAGTGTTTCAAAGTGATTTTCTTAAGTTTTCCTCACCATTTCAATCCTAGTTTTTCTCACACAACACTTGAGCTATCCATTGCTATATCTACCTATAGGATTTGTTGTGAGAGGATTTTAGGTGATCAAAGAGTTGTGATCACCAAAGTTCCATCTTTGTACTTTGAGGAGGCAGACGCGTGTGTTCGCGGTGTTTCGAGTTCGTGTGTGAACTCGTGTTTGAGGTGCGGCCTCGGCGAGCTAGTGGGCTTGCGGTGTGTACGGGACTAGGGAGTCCAAGAGCTTGTAGGTGTTGCGGTACTGAGTGATCCGATGGGATCGATTTTAGTGGAAATCCTTCATAGTGTTGAAGGCGGGGATGTAGAGCAAGTGTGCTCGAACCTCGAAACAAATCTCTCGTGTTTGCGATTGCTCTCTCTATCTCTTACTTGTTTATATCTTGCATGCTATTACTTGTCTTTATCTTTATATGCTTGATATACATTGTGTCCTTAATTGTTATATTCTTGGGGTTTGTTTGCTAACACTTGTATTCAACCAAGAGAGCCAACGCGGCACCTCAACTCTTATTTAGAGGAATCTTGAGGAGTTAGTGTAGAGCCCTTCACGAGAAATTCGGCTACACTCTTTTGTTATACATGGTGTTTAGTTTAAGAAGTTTTAGTTTGGTTTTAATTCCACATTATTGACCATTAGATTAGCTCATCACCTATTCACCCCCCTCTAGGTGATTTACAATTGGTATCAGAGCCAAGTGCTCTTGATTTGGGTCTTACAACCTAGAGTTAAAGATCCTCATTTTATGGCTAATCACAATATTTGTACACACACCATGGATTTCATGACACCTCCCACCTTTAACATTCTTAACATCCAAACTTGGAAGGTTAAGATGTCCTTGTACCTCAAAGCCCTAGGCATTCATGTTTATTTTGCCACTACTAGAGATTCCTATTGTTTAAATGGCAAAAATATTGAGGCTAATGCAAAGCCCTACATGCTTTAAGATCTACCCTAAATGATGATTATTTATCTAGGGTTGCTAATCTTGATTCGGCTTTTGTAGTTTGAAACTCTTTGATCTCCCTTGCGAAAAAGAACAATACTATGCGGGGAGCGACTCAGATGTTGGAAGTGACGCTTCCAACGTGTGCTACATGGTCCAAGGTGATAACCCCCTTGAGGTAACTACCAAATCCGAGGTAGAAGAAGATGTTGATATGTCATATGATGAACTTGAATCTTTTTGTCAACAACTTCTTGTAAAATATGACATGCTTAAGAAAGATAATAAGAAAATGAAAAAGAAATTTGATTGCATGTTAAATGAAAATTCTTTACAAAAAGTTTGAAAATGTTTCAAAAGAAAATGAAACTTTGAAAAATGAGAATATTTCCTTGATGTCTAAATTAAATGATCTTTGTGAAGGAAATACTTCTTTGAAAAATAAGATTGTTTTGGTGGAAAAACAAAAGGAAGTTGTTTTGCATGAAAACACTTCTTTAAAAAGAAAAATTATTGAAAAAGAAAAAGTTAATGTTTCTAAAAAGAATAAGAAAAATGATTCTCATTCTCATCATGCTTTACATGCCACTACTAATGAGATGAAATTTTTGAAAAATAAAATAAATTGTTTGAGCTCAATTTTGAGCACATGTGCATTTAATCATAAGAGATTGGAAACCTTGTTTTCAAAGAAACAAGTTTCACATGTTCATGCACATCACCCACATGCATATTCACTTTTTGCACGTCATGATCACACACATACACATATGCATGCTAGAGTGTACAAATGTACACATTGTGACCGCAAAGGCCATTTAGCAAAATTTTGTTTTGATAAGATACATCATATAAATTTTGCTAATAAGAAAAATATTTGGGTTCCTTACAAAGCTAACCCTCAAGGACCCAAAAGAAAATGGGTACCAAAATCCCCACCTTGTGTTTTTGATGTAGGTGTGGGCTCTCACAAAACGTGAGAGGATTGGTGCCTTGATGGTGGTTGCATGGACTAGAAGGACACATATTTGATGCACCGCTATCAAGGAGGTTTGGTGGGACGACCACCATATTTTGGAGACTTAGAGCATAGTTCCTGGTTTGGTAACTATCTCTAAAACTCCTACTTTAGTTTATATATTTTTCATTGATGATTTCTTTAGCATGTTCATGTTTTGTGCTTCATATGGTAAATACTAGTTTAAATGTAGTTTTTATTAAAACTTGGGTATATACATGTACAAGTACTGAGCTACATTTGATTTATATACGTTTGCACTTCATTGTTCACTTGTACTCACTATATGCACATGTATAGCCTAGTTTTGATGATTTCCTCATTTATACTTGTTTTGCCAATTTTCATGTTTTGCTTCATGTATATGTATTGTGTATTCAAATCTAATAAATATACATGTATACCTCTTTAGTCTCTTGCCTTCATGCAAACTATATCATAGACTCTTTTATGTTTGGGATATATATGCATATTGTTAGTTTTGGATAAAACATACATATACCTAGAAGTTTGTTTTTAAGATGAAAAATAAATTTTTATGATTTTCATCTTTAATTGAAAAATGAATTATCATGATTTTTTTTGATAAAATAATATTCATGTTTGCCTTGAGCATTATTGATTATTTTCATGAAAATGCTATTTACATGATTTTTGAACACTCACACTTCATTTGTTTTGTCATGACCTTGTTTCATGAACATCTTTATGAGCTTTATCGTTTTTGAGTGTCAACTCTTGTGTATTTGTATGATTCATGAAAATATATTATTTGATTTCATGTTTTGAAGGATCTTTAACTAGTTTTTCAAAAATTATTTTAACTAGTTATTGTTCCTCATTTGGTAGTGTTTTCACAATAATAATATTTTCAAACACTTTTTTTTTGAAAACCCCTACCACGTCGTTTTTTATGGGCGGACGGATGGGCGAGTATGCCTTGTAAGCCTTATTGAAAATCTTTTATCTTGTGCATATTAAGGGTGGTAGTTTATGAGATATACACTAATTTCACTTCTTAATTTCAATTGGTATCATAATTTCTTTTGGTATCACAATTGATATATTTTTGTATACTCATAATCTTGTTTATATATATGTATGTTTTTCAATTTCAACTTATATCAATTTTTATTGATATTATCATTTCTCATACATATATATGAATTTCGTGTGCTTGCTTTACAATTAGTTTACATATTTAAAGCACAATGTTTATGCTAAGCTTGATTTAAAACTTTATTTTCAATTGATATCTCAATTGACATATTAATAAAGTTTATGCATTATTTTTCAAATGGTATCAATATGCTTCAATTTCAAATTTGTTATAAATTTCAATTGGTATCATATGTTTTACTTATTAAGAAAAAATTAAAATTTGTAATGTTTATTCAAAATTTATCATGTTTATTTACATTTGGTATCTTAAAATTTGATTTACTAAGATATTTCAAAATTTGTTTTATTGAAGAAAATTCAAAATTTTGCTTTAATAAGAAATATTTAAAAATGTTTTGATATGATTGCATATATGCAAGGGGAGCTTAACATCTCTTCTACATATAGATTCATGTTGAGTGTATCTTATATTGAGGAGCTTGACAACTCTTCTTTATGTGATACACGTGTGTAGGGGGAGCTTCACATCTCCTCTTATGCATTACATATTATGCGTTATGTGAATTAGGGCTTGTCATCCCTCTTTCATGTAATGTATATATGTAAGGAAGTTAACTTAGCGTCTTCCTCTTCATGAATGTATATCGCATATAACTTTTTATTGATTTATTTGATGTCACCCCTTTATTGATTCTTTGTTTCGAACAAAAAGGGGAGAAAAATTTGTTGGTTTTGTTTTTGTTTTAACCCCTTTGTTGATGATTGACAAAAAGGGAGAAGTATTTGGTATATATGCATGTTTTCCTTACTTTATTCATAAAGGGGGAGTAGGATTTATGTTTATGCATATATGTTTTGTTTTGCAAATAAGGAGAAAAAGAATTTGATGAGTTTTATGCTTGATTGGCATGTTTGTCTCCTTATATTTGCATACATGTTTTGAGCTTTTATTGCATAATTATTTATTTTATATTGTTATGCATGAGTTAAGGGGGAGCTTCCTTGAAGCTTTACTTTAATCCATGCATATATAACTTCATGAGTTTTGTCATCATCAAAAAGGGGGAGATTGTTAGCCCAAAGCCCATCACTCTAGTTTTGATGATGATCAACTCATGTAGTTATGATACTAATGATCTTGTGTTTAATTAGTTTCAAATTTGTGATCAAGATCTTAGTAGGTGTGTAGTTTCAATAAAGGATTTAAAGTCAAGTTTTGGAGCTAGCACGGTTTGATTCAAGAGCTTATGCATCAAGACCACATTATGTACTCAAGAGGAGTCGAGCTCGTTGGATCGTGTTTGGACCAAGTCAAGAAGATGAGAAGACTTGAAGATCAAGACTTTGTCTAGGTTTGTTTTATAAAATTTTTTTTTAGATAAAATGTAAAGGATAGAATAGTTGGTGGATTGCTCAAGTATATTTCATTTGGAAAGGACTTTTCATTTTGAAAAAATACCGGTTTGGTTTTGGAATTTCTTATATACATATCTTTAACCAAAACCATGTTTAGAGATTAATGTCAAAAACATAGATATTTCATCATGTTTGTGTAGTGGATCATATCCATACACTCTATGCTTTCAAAGTGTTTAAAATATCTTGTTTTTGTATTTGGAGAAGTTTTGAAAAAATAAGTTTTGAAAAAATCAATTTGGAAAAATACAGTTTTTGTTTGAGCCAAATTTTCTAAGTTACAAAAATAGTTCAAATTATTTGTAACATGTCTTGATTTTGCTCAAACATGTTTGTTTATCAAAGTATTATATTGAACTTATTTTTGCATATTTTTCATGATTTTATGGGATTTTATCAAAGCCAAAATGCCAAGTTTTCATTTCCTGTAAATCCCTGACCTAGCTTCTGCCGGTCGACCGGACCGGTCGACCGTGCTTGAAGTCGGTCGACCGGGTCGGTCGACCGACGTGCACAGAACGTGCACGCCAGGATTGCTGGAGGGCCGTCGACCGACCCGGTCGACCGCAGAGAGCTTCTGCTCTCTGGAAAGCCCCGGTCGACCGGCAGAGAGCTCTGCTCTCTGTTCCAGGGTCTCGATCGACCGCCGGTCGCCGATGGCTCAACAGTCAGAAATCTGACCATTGGCCGGTCGACCGGGCGGTCGACCTACAGCCAACTTGGCTCCAACGGCTAGTTTTTTCTAGCTCCATAAATTGGGGCATTTGGGGGCTGTTTCCACAAGATTTTTCAAGTGGTTTTGCACCAGTTTTTCCAACTCTTTCAAGAGGTTTCTCCACTTGTATTTGAGCCAAATATTTCCAATCAAAAGGGGGAGTTTATCAAGAGTGTTTCAAAGTGATTTTCTTGAGTTTTCCTCCACATTTCAATCTTAGTTTTTCTCACACAACACTTGAGTTATCCATTGCTATATCTACCTATAGGGATTTGTTGTGAGAGGATTTTAGGTGATCAAAGAGTTGTGATCACCAAAGTTTCATCTTTGTACTTTGAGGAGGCGGACGCGTGTGTTCGCGGTGTTTCAAGTTCGTGTGTGAACTCGGTGTTTGAGGTGCGGCCTCGGCGAGCTAGTGAGCTTGCGGTGTGTACGGGACTAGGGAGTCCAAGAGCTCGTAGGTGTTGCGGCACCGAGTGATCCGATGGGATCGATTTTAGTGAAAATCCTTCATAGTGTTGAAGGCGGGGATGTAGAGCAAGTGTGCTCGAACCTCGAAACAAATCTCCCATGTTTGCGATTGCTCTCTCTCTCTCTCTCTATCTCTTACTTGTTTATATCTTGCATTCTATTACTTGTCTTTATCTTTATATGCTTGATATACATTGTGTGCTTAATTGTTATATTCTTGGGGTTTGTTTGCTAACACTTGTATTCAACCAGAGAGCCAACGTGGCACCTCAACTCTTATTTAGAGGAATCTTGAGGAGTTAGTCCAGAGCACTTCACGGGGAATTCGGCTACACTCTTATGTTATACTTAGTGTTTAGTTTAAGAAGTTTTAGTTTGCATCATATTAGTTTTAATTCCGCATTATTGATCATTAGATTAGCTCATCACCTATTCACCCCCCTCTAGGCGATTTACAGTTTATACACAAGTTTTAATGAAAACTACATCTAAACAAGTAGTCAAAACATGAAGCATAAAATCAATATGATCATTATGTAAATACACATGTTTTAGAGTTATGATATATATAATAGTTAAACTATAATGAGAACACAAAATATGGATCCATATGAACATGGTGTATATCAATTACTATACATGTATGTTATAAGTCTAAATAACATGGCATTTAATAGCAATCATGAAAAACTAAAACATGCTAAAAATCAACAATATGAAGCATGTAAACTAAATAAGAGTTAGAGATAGTTACCAAAACTATTAGGGCTAATCTCTAGAACTCCAACCATGGTGGTCCTCCCACCAAACTTTTCTTGAAAGTGATGCATCAAAAAGTGTCACCATATAGCTCGGAACGCATTCACCTCAAGGCACCAATACCTCTCACGTCATGTGATAGCCCACACCTACATCAAATAAAATAGGAGTAGATTTTGGTACCCATACTCTATTGGGTCCATGGGGTTTAGCACCTTTCCTAACCCAAACAAATTTATTTACAAAATTTACATTATGTACTCCATCATAACAAAACTTTGCAAGGTGGCCCTTACGTCCACAATGTGTACAAGTGTACACATGAGCATACATGGAATTATGTGTGTGAGCATGATGAGCATGTGTATGTCGTGTATAGTGTGCATGCATGTGAGAACATGCAAGGAGCATGTTTCTTGTGAAACATGGATTCCAACCTGTGTGGTTCATGGACATTGGCTCAAAGTGGAGCCCAAACAATCAACACTCTTCTTTAAAGCACATATATCATTTCAATATAGAAAAGAGGTGAAACATACAATAGGTACACTAGATGGTGAAGCATGGCAAACATGTGAATTTAAATCATTTTTCAAAGATTTATTTTCATTAGAAATCAAATCCAATTCTTTTGAAATAGAAGCAATTTTGTTTTTTCAAAGATTGGTTTTCTTTTACAAAAAATCAAGTTTTGAAGACAAAATCTCATTATTCTTCAAAACATCATTACAATCATTTTTATTTTTTCAAAATTTTGTTTTCATTTAAAACAAGGTCGAGTTGGGATTTCAATGAGTCCCTTTCATTTGAATTCTCATCCCTTTCTTGCAAAGCCCTGTTAAGTTTAGAAAACAATCCTTACTCTCTTCTTTTAGTTTAAAGCTTTTCTTTTTTAAGAGTTGGTATTTTTCTAATAGGTTTTCACAAACAATAGATAGTTCTTCATTTAAAGCATCTACATCAACATAATCATCACTAGAAGACCTAGCACTATCATCTAGTTGAGTATCCGATTTTACCTCAAGGGAGACATTCCCTTGGACCATGTAGCAATGTTGGTCGGACTCATTTCCACTAGATTCCTCCTCCACAATGTTTGGCGTTTGAAGCTTGGAGAGGTTAAAGTGTTCCACGCTGCAAAAGCAGAATCACAATGAGAAATCATAGAAAGATAATCTTTGCTTAGTGTGTTTCTAAGTGCCTCTAGGGTTGTGCATTGGCCTCTATATTCTTGTTATTACCAAGATAGGATTTCTTTGTAATAGTAAGGTAAACATGCATACCTAGGGTTTTTAGGTATATGCTCATCTTAATCTTCCATACATACATTGTGTTAGAAACATCAAACATAGGAGGGGTCATGAAATCCATGAGTGTGTGTAAACAAGCAAGTGTGCAAATGCAAAAATAGATTAGCTAACCAAGATCTCACTCCTAGGTGGTTAACGTAATATCAGGAGCGTAGGCTCTAATACCAATTGAAAGTACAACCTAGAGGGGGGTGAATAGGTGTGTGGCTAATCTAATGACAAATGATATGGAATTAAAAATAAATTACAACACACTTAGTGTAACCAAAGAGTGTAGACGAATTTCCGGTGAAAGGCTCTGGACTATCTCCTCAGAATTTCTCTAAATAAGAGTAGAGGTGCTACGTAAAGCTCTCTTGGTTCAACACAAGTGAGGCACACAAAATACCAAGTATATAAGTATGATATGAACAATATGAAATAATGCAAAGCACAATAAAAGAGAGAGAGAGTTTAGAGATAGTGGATCAATTGCAAATACCGAGATATGTTTCGAGATTCGAGCCACTACTCTACGTCTCCGCCTTCACACAGAAGGATTTCTACTATATCGTCCACAGATGACTTTTCACATAGGGAACCTCCACTGAGGATTTGGGTAATACAAAACTAGGAGTACACGACTCTTCTCTCCAATAAATACAACCTCTACGTAAGAGGCAAGGCACAACAACAATCACCTCTACACTTTTAGAGGGATGGGCACTTAGCCAACAACAATCACCTCTCACTAGAGGGATAAGGCTCAAAGCCAACACAACCATAACCATCTCTACGCTTAGAGGGATGCCAACAAAACATCCACAATTACCTCAACACAAGAGAGATAACAACAAATACAAGGATGGTTACAACTCTTGGTGATATCAAAGACCACAAACCAATTTTCCTCACAAAAATAAAGATCCTAATAGATATGATAGATAAATAGCTTAAGTGTGAGAAAATAAAGTGTTTGGAATAAATAAAAACACTAGAAAAAAATCTCCAAATGATATTGAAATCAAGACCAAAAACCAATTCCAAAAGGCTCCCTTTTCTTTGAATTTTCCAACACTTTAAAACAAATAAAAATAAATCTTTTAACCACAAAACTCTGCTGAAAAACTCTTGAAAGATGAGAAAAATTCTCTTCTCAAATCTTGATGAAATCAGCTAAGGAGGGGGCTATTTATAACCCTCAAAAAAATCTGCCCGTTGGCAGCAGGAAAAGGCCAAATTGCCCTTCCAGTCGACCGCCCGGTCAACTGGCCAACGATCATTTTTATGACAGTTATGCCTCCGGTCGATCGCCCGGCGATCGGCCCCCACCAGGGAGTGGGGTGCTTTCAGTCGGTCTACCATGCGGTCGACCGGCCGAATTGGCTGGCCATGTGTACGTCCTTATGCATATCGGCGACCGTGCTGGTTGATCGACCACTGGTCCGATCGACCGGTCCGGTCGACCGCCAGTCAGTCTGGCTGGGTTTTTAGGATTTAAAACTAAGGTATTTTGATTCCAATTAATCCCATAAAATCACAAAAAATTTTACAAATAAGTTCTTTTAGATCTTTAAAATACAAATATGTGTGACTAAATTTAACACATATTACAAATTATTTGAACCATTTTGTGATATTGAAATTTAGCCCTTTAAACAAAATCCGTATTTTCCAAAACTTGAATTTCAAATGGAAAATCGTTTTCTCCAAAACTCATGTAAATACAAAAACATGATATTGAAATAACTTTGAAGCATATTATATATGGATAGAATCCAATATACATATAAGATATATATATATCCATATTTTTGACATGAAATTCAAAATCGGTTAAACCGAAAACCAAAATCAATAAACTTTAAAATCTTGTGTGTTATGTGAACTTGAGCATATCAATACTATCTACATTTACACAAGATCTAAACATAATAAACTAACAAAACCGAGGTCTTCTTGTAGAACTCCTTCTCCAAGTCGACTCGATCCAAACATGATCCACAAGCTTGACTCTAACCGGTACTATGCGATTTCTTGACGCTCGAGCTCTTGAATCTACATGTGAAAGCTCCAAAACTCCTTTGTTGAAGCTAAACACCTACTAATATCTTGGTCAATCACTGAAACTATTTAAACACAAGAACACAAGATTATTAGTAAAGTATAACTACATGAGTTAATCATCATCAAAACTAGAGTGATGGGCCTCTAGGCCAATAATATTTCACACTTTTCTCTATTTTCAAAATGCATTTTTTAAATACTAATATTTGATTTCTTTCTTTATGGATTATGTAGGTGTAATCCGCTGAAAACCCTCAGGAGACACTCCTCTAGGGGAAACCTAAAGGTTTTAATGGTTTTTGCACACGTTCAGTGCAATCGCTCACCTGCGAAAGTGGTGTAATAAATTTCTCAGTTTTTTCTTTTTGTTTTTACTCGGGACGAGTAAAATAAGAGTGGGGGTGTGATTAGTCTCTAATATGCATATTTCATACTACATCTTCACGATTATCCTAAATAAAATTTGTTAATAATGGTTTTCCTTGTGTGTTTCTAAGTCCATGGCATGAAGTGAAGAAGAAGCCCCAAACTCTCATTTATTTGGAGATTTTTAGAGTGTAGGAGTAGCCCAAGACTTTGAAGCCCAAATCCGCTAATCTGGGTACAGAAAACTAGAAACTGACAGGATGTGCATGTAAAAGCCTGCAACCAAAGGCTACATACTTCGGTGCCACGACCGTACGGCTACGGAAAAATGGCGTGGGCCACGTTTCTGTGGCAGTACGGTGGAGCCACGCGTCAAGTTTCGATGTGTGGCCTCATCTTGACCCATAGAGGCCCTTTGTGCTATAAAAATCCCCTTGAAGTAGAACAGAAGGAAGGAGGAAGGTTTTAGTGTAGGGTTCTTCTCTTTAGTGTAGGTTAGTTGTTCTTCTTTTTTTTTAATATTTTTCCTTTCTTTTAGATCCTGTAAAAATTCAGAGAGTGATTCTTAGGATGAAAGTTAGAGTTCTTGTAATGGATGGTGACACTCTATGAAAGGTTCTTTCTTTATCTCTACTTATTTTCTTCTCTATAACTTTTTATATGCTTAGCTAATTTTCTCTCATGGCATCTAACTACTAACCACTACTTACTAACTCCTTGCTTGATAATTCATATGAATCTAATAGTCTCTACTTGGCCTTACTCTTGCAAGAGCCATTGATGACTCAAGATGATGGATT
>JAVJIF010018955.1:0-72487 GCA_038442645.1 Agave tequilana
AAAGAAAGAAAAGAAAAAGAAAAATGTCCGGTCAAATTCAGACTTCGAAAAATACAGAATAAAATATTGAAAATGCCCGAAAAATAAAATAATTTAGAAGATTCCCAAAAATTCTCAAAAATAGATAATATTATATTGAGGTGCATTGGAAATCAGATTCAAGAAATTCAATCTCATTTTCAAATTAAAAATTCTGAAATTAAATGGCGATACCGGTCGACACCAAATTCAGTGAAATTTTGAATAATTCAGAAAAATTTCAAAAAATATGTTAAGATAGAAAATATGATTATAAGGAATATGTGAAAGCAGATTATAGAAATTCAACTTCATTTATAAACAAAAAATCTGAGAACTGATCGATGATACTGGTTGATACCGATTTTGAAGATTTTGTAGAATAATTCAGAAAAATTTCAAAAAATTATAAAAAATCTAAAATATTGAAAAATAGTGTTTGAAATTAAATTTGGTGAAATCTGACTACTATAAAGTTCAAATTGAGTAGTATACTGGGAGCGGGTCCCCGGTTCAGACTAGGGCTGACTCGAGTCTGAAATTCAGAACCGATACCAACTGATAATATAAGTAATCACAAAATGAAAATAAATACGGGGAGATAAATAGAAAATATGATCAAAAAATTGAGAGACGTATCTGAGTACATATTCTGGGGACGGGGTGTTGCAACAAGGCATTGTTTTAGAAGAAATATCTCCAATTGTTAAAGTTCTCAAGGAGGGAGACAAATAATTGGAGGAGTTCAAAAAATTGTTCATGACAAGTTTGTGAATATCTTACCACCCATAAGAGATATTTAACATCATGATACATCTATTCTTCATGATTTTGAGGATCTTTTCATGCGAGAGAAGAGTGCTAGATATGAAATCTTTAATTTCTTCAAGTTCATATTATCTACTATCGGCACGTAGGTGCAACGTTTTCTTTATGGTATGCTAAATTTCATCACCAATTATACTTTGAAAGATCTTCATGGAAGTGAATCAATGAATTATGAGAGCATGATATTTGTGTATGGTTGGATGATAGAGGAGCACCAACTAATTAGCATTGATTATCAGCCGATCTGAGATGATGATTACATTATAGATTCGATGATGCAACACAACATGGAGTTTAATGAAAATCATCGAGATGAATCAAGATTTTAGGATCACACTTTCTCTCAAGCAGATTTTGCATATAATATGACTCACGGTTCAATAGGATTTTCTCGTATGCTAAAGGGAATAGATTTTGTGAAAAAATCTAATAAGTAGTACAAGGCAGCAGCTGATAAGAAAAGGCGAGAGAAACTCTTTGAGGAAGAAGATATGATGATGATATATTTATGGAGAAGAATTTCAATTTAAGAATCCCTTTCAAGCAGCTATATCCTGATAGGAATTCAAGGACGAGTTCTTTTGAAGAAAGAAACTGATGCAGGAAGAGAAAGACGACTAACAGTAGGCCAAAACAACTGACTTGTCGACAACCTTCTTTTGGACTGTCGACATGCTTTTCTTGAGAGACATGAGTTTTAGACCTATCGACAGTGCTCTCTTTTGGCTTGCTGACACACTTTTACAGAAAGTAAGATTTTGCATTTTTTTCTTAACTGTTGACATCCCTCTTTAGCTGTCGACAGCTCTATTATGCAGCAGGGTTTCAAAGCTAATGATGGATTTTGTTTTTGGTTTTCAAATTAGACTCCAATTGATTTTTTATTTCTTTATTTTGAATTTAGATCACCTAGATAGATTAGGACTATTTCAAAATCTATTATTTTCTTTAAGGAGTAGATTATAGTTTTTAAGTAGGAGTAATATTCTTTTGTAAGCCTATATAAAAGTCTTTGTATTCCTTATTTTGAAATTAATCATTATTCAACTTTTAATCAATATATTTTGAGTTTTCTTCATATTTGCTCGTGCATTTGAGTTATCCCCTTGGCTTGTGAATTCAAGTTGTTCTTGCTAAAGATCTCTTTAGTATTCGTTAGCGCTAGAACAACATTTAGCCCGTGTCATTCGTCTTCTTCGCTTCCCCATCTGCGACAAGTAATCTCATAGTTAGATGTCAGTTTGATATTTCCAGTTAGTTCAGACTAATTATAACACTGAGAAAATTTATATTTTTTTTACCCCAGGCCAAAATGAACATATAGAAAATGATGACTGGAAGTCTCATTTGAAGCTCTAATATAAAGTTTTTTTTTGGTTGTTGTTGTGGTTTTTTTTTTTTTTTTGGCGTGGGGGAGTGGAGTGGGGTGGGGGATGGAGTGGGGTGGGGTGTTATGTGTGGTTAGACCCGACCCGAACCGGAGTTATCGGGTCTGAGTTTGACCTATACGGGTTCGGGTCATAATTGGGTTGACCCACTTGACCCGACTATTAAAGGCGTCAGGTGGACCCGAACCCGTTTGACGCGCCAGACTGGTTTAAAAATAGTCTATATATATATATCAGAAATATGTATATCAGTCGACAGCTGAGAATCCCTCTTAGCCTGCGATGACGTGGCACATTATGAGCCACATAATTCTACAATCCTATGACGCCCCGCTTTTAAAAATAATTGAAATTACTAAAAACCCCTATCGTTTGTCTTTTTCTTAGAATAATGTATTAGTTTATATTTTTTATTATTTTTCTCCTCTTTTATATGTCTATCTCTCTGTGTCTCCTCACGCTGTCAGATCTAGATTTTTGACTTGTAGAGAATGTCGTTCTAAAAAAGCGAGAGCGGGATCAGATATTAATTTTTAGTTGCAGACCTAGATCTCCATCAGCTATTTTGACAGGTTCATGTTCCCTCGGAATGTCAGCTTCAATATTTTCATCGTAATTATTCTCTTCTTCTTCTCCTCCTCCAAAGGAAGGCTTATCTTAAATTTTTCATCATCGAAAATGTTAGCCATTCGCTTTAAAATCTGAAAGATAAGTAAAATACACATAAATATATGACCAATCTGTCAGAGATGCGACTGAAGTCGCAGGAAAAAATTATTTTAAAAGCTGCCCTTTTCATCAGAACTGCGACTTTAGTCGCATTCATAATAATAAATCATCAGATAAAATTGAATTCTATAATCATAGTCGTAGTATGAAATTTCATCTTCAAACCATTTATTTTACAAGACAGCGACCAAAGTCGTAATCCAATTAAAATTTATTAATAAAAAGACTGTAGCCTTGGTCGCAAAAATGAAAAAAAGTTTATAAAATACTGCGACCAAGGTCACAATGTTATCAAACAAAACTTTTCAAAAAACTGCTATTAGATAAGGCTGTGACCAATGTCGCAGTTTTCGATCGCAGTCTTCTAATCATCTTAATTACTTAACTTTCGAGATCTTGTTCACTACTTCAATTGACTATGTCTCTTATTTCATAAGAATGTGACCATGCTCGCAGTATCCTATTTAGATTACTTTATAAAAATACTATGACCAAGGTTACATAAGACTGCGACCAATGTCGCAGTCGTCGGTCACAGTCTTCTAATCATCTTAATTACTTAACTTTCAAGACCTTATTCACTGCTTCAATTGACTATATTTCTTGTTTCATAAGAATGCGACCATCGTCGCAGTATCCTATTTAGATTACTTAATAAAAAATACTATGACCAAGGTCGCATTGTTATCAAACAAAATATTCTCAAAGAGATTGTTATTATATAAGACTACGACCGAAGTCGCAATCTTCTAAACATTTTAATTAATTAACTTACGAGATTATTGTTACTGCTTCAATTGACTGCGACTCTTATTTCATAAGACTGCAACCGCGGTCACAGTATCCTATTTAGCTTAGCAAGGTCGAAAAAATACTGCACCCTAATCGAAAAATAAAAAAAAAGACTGCAACACTGTGACTAAAGGTCGCAATGTAAAGCAAAAATAAATCTAAAAATTTAAAATGATATTAAAAAATTTAAATCCAAAATTTTTCTTTTTAGAAACTGCGACTTCGATTGTAGTTTCAGAAAACAAAAAAAATAAAATAAAATAAACTGTTTCAAGTCACAGTAATAGATTTTTATTGTGAT
The DNA here is from genome assembly GCA_038442645.1 of Agave tequilana. Taxonomy (NCBI): domain Eukaryota; kingdom Viridiplantae; phylum Streptophyta; class Magnoliopsida; order Asparagales; family Asparagaceae; genus Agave; species Agave tequilana. The sequence goes on from JAVJIF010018955.1 coordinate 4,057, forward strand.
TAAAACATCTTTTAAAAAAACTAGAACATCAATGCGACCATGGTTGCATTCTTTTAAAATAAATTATTTTTCTAAAATTTAGTAATCAAGATCTGTAATTTTTTTGTTTGAAAAAACTCAAAACTTTCAGATCTGTACTTTTTTTAGTGGAGGAACAGTTGTAATCAGGTTAAAAGTTAAACTGAGGTTAATTTAGTCATTGGGCAACGAAAAGTGATTGAGGGTTTCCTTTTACCGCCTAAATTTTTGACTTCTCTGCGGCTATATGAAGCCACGTCATGCCGGCTGAGAAACTCTCTCAGCTGGCTGCTGAGGTACAATAACCTCTCTATATATATTATTTTGAAATTAATCATTATTCAACTTTTTAATATATATTTTGAGTTTTCTTCATATTTGCTTGTGGTTTTGAGTTGTTTCTCTTGGCTTGTGAATTTAGGTTCTTGCTATAGAATTTCTTTAGGGTTCATTAGCGCTAGAACAACATTTAGCTCGCATTGTTCGTCTTCTTCGCTTCCCCATCTGCGTCAAGTTATCTAATAGTTAGATATCAGTTTGATATTTCTAGTTAGTTCAGACTAATTATAACACTGAGAAAATTTATATTTTTATTACCCCCTGGCCAAAATGAACATATAGAAAATGATGACTGAAAGTCCCATTTGAAGGTCTAATATGAGTTTTTTTTTGGTTGTTGTTGCGGGTTTTTTTTTTTTTTGGGTGTGTGGGGGGGGGGGGGTTGGGGTGTTGTGTGTGGTTAGACCCGACCTGATCCAGAGTTATCAGGTATGAATTTGATCTATACGGGTTCGGGTCGGGTCATAATTGGATTGACCCACTTGACCCGACTATTAAAGGTGTAAGGTTGCCCCGAACCCGTTTGACCCGTCAGACCCGTTAAAAATGGTATATATATATATATATATGAGAGAAATGTAAATCAGCTGACACAGGAGGCAACTTCCTCCTATGTCGCACTCAAAAATTATATTCCCGAATGAATTTTCAAGATCCGACCGCACATTATCATCTTCATGTTCTAAGATATACACATATAAAAAATTAAGTGATTTGAAGTTAATTTACTCCATTTTCTTTGGGTTCAAACATTAACGGTTTTTTAACAGTGGAACAAAATGGAACGATTAGATCAATGAGTAAACAAACTTCAAATCACTTGATTTTTTGTATGTGTATATTTTAGAACATGAAGATGATAATGTGCAGTCAAATCTTAAAAATTCATTCAGGAAATATGATTTTTGAGTGCGACATAGGAGGAAGTTGCCTCCTATGTCAGCTGATTTACATCTCTCTCTCTCTCTCTCTCTCTCTCTCTCTCTATATATATATATATATATATATCTATATATATATATATATATATATATATATATATATATATATATATGTATGTGTGTGTGTGTGTGTGTATATATCTGTGTATGTGTATATATATATGTGTGTATGTGTATATATATATGTGTGTGTATATATATATATGTGTGTGTGTATGTGTGTGTGTGTGTGTGTGTGTGTGTATATATATGAGAAAAATGTATATCAGCCTGCGGGCTGAGAGTACTCTCTCAGCCTGCGGTGACGTGGCTCAATTTGTTACCTCACTGACTTGCGGCCCGCTTTTAGGAAGAAGTTAAATTACCAAATACCCCTTTCGATAACTTTCCTTATTGTTTATTATTATTTTCCCCCCTTTTTTTGCCGCTCTTTATAGGATTTAGGTTATTTTATATAAATTACTTTTCGCCCTATTTTTTTACCTCTTTTTTGAAAGATCTAGTTTATACTTTTCAGTCTGCGATAAAATTTTTTCTGAAAATATAAAATCTTTTCAGATCAATTTTTTCAGCCTGCGATAAATTTTTACTTATAGTTTATTTTTTTTGTATATAATGTAGTCAGAGTCTTTGGTCGCAGTGTACATTTAAACTGCGACCTTAGTCAGAGACTTTGGTCGCAGTGTACATGGTTAATTGCAACCAAGGTCGCAGTATTGTTATTGATAAAGATGGCCAGCAACTGCAATCTAGGGTTGCATTACATGGACTGTGACTTAGGTCGCAGTACGTTAAGTAAGTGTTTCCTTTATATTAACATGCATAGCGACCAAGGTCGCAGTGTTGTTTTGGATTAAGACTGCCGCCAGCAACTGCGACCAAGGTCGCCGTGTTGTTATTTTGGATTAAGTCATTTTTTGAATCTAAATGAAAAATGAAAAGTTTGCTGAGGGACCGCGACTTGGAGTCACTCCGAGAGACGCGACCTGTCATAAAGATTTTATGAGATCTTTAAACGTCAAGTCTACGTTGACGAACCCGCACCATTCGTTGTTTCCCGAAGCGGTTGTCCACGCGTCAGCTCTTCATTAGGTTTAGGCGTTAATGTCTTTTAATACCAAACCGGCGCTGGCGGTTGTAGACCAGCGTCTTCGACGCTTCTTGAAACGACACTCCACGCGTCAGCCTTCCATTGGACTTCGATAGTCGTTCGATCATTAAAGCCGACGGTTCTGATTAATGAACCATTAATTATGGTTATTATGGGCTGCCTATAAATAGGGCTCACCCTCTCCCATAATTAGACTGTTTTCTTTCGAGAGCAATTGCTCTAAGAATTTTCGCCTTCTTCAGAGTCTCTAACAGGGGCCTGCCTCCATGGATGAAGATGACCCTATGGACGAACTTGATCGATGTTCGTCCACAATGGAAGAAGTCATAGACCTCATCGTCCACAAGGGAAGAAGTCATGGTCCTCGTCGTTCACAAGGGAAGAAGTCATGATCCCTGACGAGGACTTAACCCTCACCAAGATCTCCTCGGACTTGATGTACCAGTCAAGCTTGCTGGCACGGGATGGTCAGAGTGGGTATGGCGGCGGGGGATGTGGTGGATATAGTGGTGGGTAGCACTGGATAACCTTCTGGTGGAAGAGATGTTCATCAACGAAGGATCGTATCCCGCCACTTTGGAGGGTCAGGTGGAATCGGAGGATTCTGCTGCCACCAGACCTCAATAACACCACTGCTCTTAGTCAACAAGGGCTCTTTTGATGTTTAGTCTTCTTTGTACTGCTGTATTGTAACACTCAATCTTATTGTATAAGAGAGCGTTTTGTATCATTTTCACATGCCTGGAGATAAATTCTGGACATAAATAAAAATCATATTTGTTTTTTTAATAAACTACGACGTTGGTCACAGTCATGCATTGCAAACAAAACAACTTGGACCAGAGACGACACCGCGACCAAGGTCGCATAAAACTACATTGCAAACAGAAACAACTGCGACCAGGGTCGACACTGCGACCAAAGACTGCGACTAAGCAACTTCTGCGGTGACATGTCACCTCGTCGCAGTATTGTTGTTGATTAAGACTAAAGACCAGCAACTACGACCAAGGTCGTAGATTATTTTTTTAAGACCGCGGCCAGCAACTGCGACCAAGGTCGCAGTGTTATTGTTGATTAAAAATAAAGACCAGAGAATGCGACCAAGGTCGCATTGTATTTTATTAAGACTACGGTTAGCAACTGCGACCAAGGTAGCAGTGTTGTTGTTGATTAAGACTAAAGAGCAGCAACTGCGACCAAGGTTGCAGTTTATTTATTAAGTCTGCGTCCTGCAACTGCGACCAAAGTCGCAACCTTTCATTTTAAAAATTTATACGAGTGAAGTAATATAATTATTAACTGCGTCCATGGTCGCAGTATATTCGTTTAGCGTAAAATATTTAAAATGAAGGTTTATAACAATTGTACAGCATTTTCAACCAAGACATAGTAGTAAAAAATGTAATTCACACAATTAACTTTAGAAAACAGATTTATATATATTTAAAAAAATACAAAATACAATTTTTTAAACTTCTAATCCTCGTCATCACCATCGTAATCAGATTCGTCGTCAAGGGTCATGCTTTCGTCTTCTGTATCGCTTTCCGTCTCTTCCTCCTCTTCAGCGACATTCTCCTCTTCGCTTTCTTCCTCTTCATGTTTGTGTTTTGGTTCATCAATGAACTCCCAGAATGGGTCGTCTGTATCAAGCTCAGATTCTGACCCGTAGCGAGACATCGGTTCAGAACTAAACATCCAATTATCATTAGATGATTGGCTTCTTTCCGGTGAAGACGGTGGTGAAGACATTTTTTTGAATCTATTTTCCGAACAGTGAGAGTAACGAGTTTGAGAAAAAATAACTTAGTATGTTTTTAATCCTTTGCTCATGACCCTTTATATATTTTTAATCCCGGAATTCCAAAAGGTTTGAGATCTCGGACCACGTGAATATCTCTCAAATATATTTTCTACCTTTTCTAAAATTGTATACTTCCTAGGTGACTGTTCAGTTATCCAAAACAGTTTAAAAGTTAATACACTATAATTTTAAATTACTCTGAACTCCAAAACAGTACATTATTGCGACCATAGTCGCATTGGGAACTGATAAATGATTAAGTAACTGCGACCATAAATTGTCAACCGTTAGTCATCAAATACTGTCCTTCGTATATTTTCTGAATGTTTGTCCGATCCTCCTATTAACAATTAAATTGGTTTTTACATATATTATGCGACCATGGACTGCGACTATGGTCGCAGTATTTAACGAGAGCGATAGTATAATCACAGTTTTCGTATTATTTTATATTCTTTTTGTTCTTTATTTTTGACTGTTATCTGAATAAGGACTGATTCTATAGTCGCAGTTCACCGTATCTTTTGTGTCAGCCGCATATAACGTATGAATTATTTTTAATTATTGCATCAGTAGTAGGACTGCGACTATGGTCGCAGTGTTTAAGAGCAGCAGTCGCAGTTTGGATATGTAATTAAAAGAGCTTATAAGTTAATATAGTGAGAAAGAGACCTTACAAAAAAATAGAATTAAAAGATTTTAAAAGAAGACAAAATATAATTGAATATCAGAAGATGAAATCCTAATCCTCGTCATTATCATCATCATAAGCAGATTCATCGTCTTCAGTCTTCTGCTCTTCCTCTTCATCACTTATTTCCTCATCATCTTCCTGTTTTTGAGATTTTTTTGTTTCACCGATGAACTCCCAGAATGGATCGTCTCTATCAAGCTCTTCGTCTGACCCGTTGATAGGAAGCGAGCCTACAGCATCAGAGGACATGCTTTCATCAAGCATGTCTCCGTCAAGTGACAGAGGAATAATGTCTTCGTCACTAACCCACATTAAAACTTCATTATCATCATGAATAGGAGGATCAGTTAATACATTATTTGATGTAGTGAGATAGTCAAAAGGAGTGAAGTCCAGACTGGTATCAGATTCACTAGAATATCCTGAAGACAAAGGACCGGTAGGGGAACGATTGAAGTTGAAATCTAAGTGTTCAAAGGAAGAAGATGGGGAAGACATGATTGAAGAATGAATTGTTTTTTTGAAAGTTTTTGAAATCAAATTGAAAAGGAAGAACAAAAATATAATTTTTAGGTATAAGATAATATATTAGTTATAAGCATTATATAAAGGTCAATATTGTGGAAGAACGTGAATAGTAATAATAATTGTAACAGATGAGGGTTGAGTATGGTAGGAAGTGGTAAAAAAATTAAATATTTAATTGAAGATTTATTGCGAGAGAATCCGAAGAGTTCTTTTTTTTTCCAGAGGTTTAATACATGAACTATAAATTAACTTTTTATAGAATTGTTTGCCTATATCTTTAGATTACGTATGGTGCACATCTTTCCTTTCTCGGGATTAATATTAGTGAATCTCTTTTTTCTAGACTGTTGTTGTATCACGGTAGAAAGAATATTAATTACTTCATTTAATTCAGTGTAATTAATATAGTAATTTTTATAAGATTTGATATACGCGAATTGATCTCAGGGTCGCATGGCTAATCCACCCTAGTCGCATATTAAAAATCTTTTACATAAGGCATGGGAAAGAAGATTGCGACTTTGGTCGCAGTACTGAAGGAGGTCGCATTGTTGTATGATAGAATGCGACTAGGGTCGCAGACGTTATATAAAGAAGTTTTGTTATACAATGACTGCGACTAGTGATTGCGACTGTGTGGCAGTTGTCATATAAAATTGAAATTATATTGTATTAGGTCGCATAAAAACGTTTTGTTATACTATGAGTGCGACTAGTGACTGCGACTGTGTGCAGTTGTTATATTGTATTAAGTCTGCGACCATGACATGTTTTTTAAATTTTCAATGCTTCTGCTTATTTTACATTATATTGATCCAATTTTTTTTTAATTATATTTTTCGATGTATTAAAATTACGAATTTTATAACTGTAGATATATTCAACTGAAATTTTGTTTGTTCATGACTTTATTCTAGTTTAGAATTAAAAAAAGGGTATTTTGGTCAATTTGTTTCACGATTGTTTAGGCGGGATTTTTTTGATTTTTTTGGCGCCAACACACTGCGGCCGATGTGTGGCATATATTCAGCCACGTCCCGCCGGCTGAGAAACTATCTCAGCCTGCAGGCTGAGGTACAGTAATCCCTACACACACACACATATATGTTCTTAAGCAACCCGAAACCCGAATGATACATTAGTGATAAGTAGATAGCCAGATTGATGAAGCTGCTCTTCATGAAGCTTTAACTCATGACTTGTCCTTGATGGATTTCAAAAATCATGGTGAAGATATACATTTCCATAGAACTTGAAAGCTTTCGAGCGAAGGTATTTTTCAAGTTTTCAGGCACCTTTTTTTCGTTGTGTTAGTTGTTATATCCCTGTATTCATCTTGTGAAAAATACTGAACAAAGCATAAGCATGGTCCTTTGAAAAATATGCAGCAAAGCATAACTTATCCTCTCTGTTCCAAGTTGGTAGGCTAAATTAAAATTTAGCATTTTGGAATTTGGTAATTTAAAAGGTATTGATTTGAGTATTGTGACTTGTGAGTTTTACTCAGACAATGAGGAATTCAGATTTTTCTGTTAAGATAATAGGACTAAATTTTGATTTTTCATTTAGAAGTCAATATTTTTATTCTAATGGGTCTAATAGGTTGATCCGACCCAGCCAACCTGATTAGTTAAACGGGTCGATAGGGTGTGGGTTCTAATTTTTGACCCAATTATTTAATAGAGTCGGATTGACCGACCCGATTACGGGTCAACTCATATAGACCCGACCCTACTTGACCCAACCCAATTGCCACCCCTAGTTTAAAGCACTAAATTATACATTTGAGGCTAAAATATCTCTTTTGCCATATGCGAGGTCCTAAGTTTTTTTAACAGTAGTTAGGACAAGCACAATAGAAGGGTGTGTGGTTCCTAGTTTGCAATAATTTTGTCGCAATTGTAACTGAAAAAAATGAGTACTTTACAAATCGATTCATTACTCTCAAATGCTGAAAACAGCATGAAACCAAACAGCGACTTGGATGCATGTCAATTCACTGCTCCTCTCTGAATGTGGACAAAAGATGGCAGCGGATTCTTGCAAATGAAAAGATCAGCATTTGAGAGAGGACTGTACTTTCTACACCCAAAAGAGAACTCAAGCGAACCCCACCACGACAAACTCCTTTTTGAGATTCTGAATCCCACCTTTCTCAGTTTTTCTCCCCCCAGCCTCGTGAATAAATAGTAAAAGTTTGCAGCTTGCTGGTTCATCCCACATGGGTGTATGGCCAGAATACAGAGACAAAAAGAAATGCAACAAACAAAAAGCTTAAAATCTTTGACCAAATTACAGCACTTCATGAGAGAAACAGAAGTCACTACAAAAATTACAGCACTCATCAAGCTACAGAGGAAACAAAGTGGTGAAGAACAAGAGCTCACATTACTCTGCTCTTCATTATTTGATGGAGGCCTCGCCCTTGTTGCAGCAGGCCGCACACCTGAAGCGGGGGGTGAGTCCAGACAGGGTGGGGTTTCTAATAAGAGTGAAACCTGCTGAAAATTTGTACACAATCCTTTATTGTCTCTAACATCAAGTCTTTTCCCAAGTCGGCTCACGAAATCTTCACCAAACCCAATCTCCCCACTGAGCTGGTTCTGACTCACGTTAAGCTGACCCAATCTTGGGAGTGCACCAAGGCTCGAAGGAACTGACCCATTGAGCCTGTTCCTGTCCAAAGCTAAGGCAGTGAGACCCTGAAGAGATCCTAAATAAGTTGGGATTGGTCCCAGTAGCCCACACCCTGAGAGCCCAACCACAGCTAGCTTCTTCAAAGACCCAAGAAACAGAGGAATCCTAGCTTGTATAGGATTGTTCTCTATCAGAAAGTACTGCAACTCCTTCAACCCTGAAAGGGTCTCTGGGATTGGCCCTGTTATTGAGTTGTGGCTCAAATCAAGCAGAACCAACTTCTCTAGATTCCCAAATTGCGAAGGGATTTTATCAGAGAGCAAATTGGAGCTAAGATCAAGCTTTTGCAAGGAGGTGAGTTGACTAACAGACCAGGGGATTTGACCATTGAGCTTGTTCCAGCTGAGGTCAAAGATGGTCAAGCTGGTCACCCTCCGACCTCTTGAGGAATCTGCCAGTGAGATGGTTGTAGCTCAAGTCCAACTGCTGCAGCTTGACCAGACTACCAATTTCCCTTGGGATTTCTCCATGCAGATTGTTCTGTGAGAGGCTGAGGACTCTCAAATTTATCACCATTGACAGAGTTTTTGGAATTTCTCCAGAGAGCCCAGGGTTTGATTTGAGTACTAATTGCTCCAGAGATGATGAATTTGTGAAGAGAGATGGAGGAAGAAAGAAATTTGATGGCAAGAGAAAGCAGCTGAAGAGGGAGAGAGATTTGAGAAAGGGGAGGTTGAGGAGGGAATGGGAGAGATGGGCCTTGGGCTTGCAGGGTGGGGTGGCGAGGTCCGGCCCAATGTGGAGCTTAGTGACGTGGGGGAAAGGGTCTTGGGTTCCATTGTGCTGGATGAGCTCGCACTGGACTCCAGGCCATGGGGTGTCTGTGCAAGGGTGAGGGTGGAGCTGGGCCCATGTTGGGTCCTCAAGGAGTGAGCCCATCACCTCAAACAGAGCAGAGAGCTCTGCAGCTTGTATCCCTGGATCTGCTGCTGGCTTTTTGGGTTGTGAGAGAATGAGAGAGAGGAGCAGAGAGAGAAGAAGAGCCATGGAGATTGCAGAGAGAGAGAGAGAGAGAGAGAGAGAGAGAGAGAGAGAGACAGAGGTTGCGGTGAGGGATGGATGGGATTAAAAGAAGAGGAGAGGTCACTGTTGACGGGGCATTTTGGTTTGTTTGTGGGGTAAATTACTTCCTGCCCCTCAAAAGGTCAAAAATAATTTATTATTAGCCCCCCTAAAGACCATTTTTCTTTCTACAAGATATTGATATGTGATTTGAGTGGGCTACTGTAAGTCTGTAATTGTCCGGATTTTGAAAGTTGACGTGAAGCATTGACAAGAATTGTCTGTTGACTGAAGCTATAATACTGAAATGATCCCCCCTATGGCTTACCAAAATTACCCTTCCCTAGCATGGAAAATGGAGGTTTCTTGCTGCAGTGAACAGGGTGGTGGGATTTGTGAATCCAAGCACAAAAGGGGGGAGACATTATGCTACAGTGCGAAGAGCAGAGTATGGACCGTAGAGAGGGAAGGCATAAAGGCTATAAAGGCACAATGATGAGAATTGTTGGGCGCGGTCACCGTCTAGCGAGGAAAGGTCATTCGTTGTTGCCTTGTAGCATTGAGTGGTAAGAGTACCGGACTGAAATGGAAAGATTACCGTATGCGGCTGTTTGCTGGTCGGGACTCGAGCAGCAAGGCAGTAGATGATGGGACAGCTCGCCGCGCCGCTGCTAATGGCGGAATTAGCTGTTTGGATTGAAAAGCAAACAGCAAGTGACGGGGTGTGATTGAATTCCTAGAAGGGCCTGTTTGGTTAAGGGTGGAAGCGAGGAAGTGAGAAATTGAGGAAGTGGTAATAATTTCCTTTGGAATTTGGGAATTGGTTAGTAAGTTTTCCGGTGTTTGGATGTTGTTGGGAAGTGTGATTTGAAAAATGTTTTGTCTTTTCCGGTGTTTGGATGGCAATGTGTAACGGTCCCAGTAATTTCTTATAATACTGAACTAATCCAATAATATTTCTTCAGAATTTCGGCAGCACCTCCCCTAAAATATAGACCATGCCAATATACACCACAACATATATTATCCACAATGGACACAACACCTCCAATAAAACATTTCGGCACAATTTGCCTACTTATCCACATAATTAAAATTCACCCATCAACCACCAAAGGAGTTACAACTTCCTTTCCCACAATGCCTTATACTTACCATAACATTATCCAAGTCTTTCCATATATGAAATCAAGGTTACTTGCACAGTTTATATTCAAATAGCCACACACAGAGTTATACTTACATTCCCACACCCAAAATTTCTTTGCATGCATCAGGTTCCCACATATACATATAATCAGCAGTTACAAAAGTAAACAACACATGAAGTAGATTTTAATTACCAGTTCTACATGAAAGTGATCGATCACTCCATATCCAAAGGATTTGAGAACTTACATTGGCTTCTTACCCTTGTCCAAACCTGAAATTTACAACATGAATAGACATGAACTTGAAAGCTCAGTGAGTAAACTATTTAAAATATACTAATCTAATTCCTAATGCCAATAGGATTTAAGTTGATACATAAGTTTACTAAATTGGTTTCCACTGTGCTATTACATATCCCCATTTTAAGTTAGATGTCTCAACTACCATGAAAAATTTAATAAAGCTTCTTATTATCACACTTTAGGACATAATAGAAATAAATATAGTTGTCACCGTCTTCCCCCTTCTGCCGGTTCTCTCTCGGCCCCTTCCTCCAAATAACATATATATTATATTCATACACATAATATGATTTTCACCGTCTTCCCCCTCCTACCGGTTCGCGCTCGGCCCCTTCCTCCAAATAACATATAAATATACACAAGTACTAAAAATAAAGTTATCACCGTCTTCTCCCACCTACCGGTTCTCACACGGCCCCTTCCTCCAATAATATATACATATATTGCATAAGGCAAATTTCACCGTCTTCCCCCTCCTACCGGTTCGTACACGGCCCCTTCCTCCAATAATATAACAATATATAACACTTTCAACTTAACATACAAATTTCACATAACATCTCATATACTTCAAAAAGGAAGCAATTATACGTTTGTAGGAGTTAACGTTTATATAGACATATCCACCTCCTAATGTACCCATTTATGCTTTTGTAACGAAGTGTTACACCACACCAAAAATGTACATGTAGTATACACACATAATATTGACATAATTTCCCCTTATGATTCCATGCTACCATAGTCCGATATTACACATCTATAGTGTCTAGTTAAAATAACGGTATAACATATACATATACAAAAGACTTAGTGCCAATCACCATCATATGTAATTTAAACCATTTCCCGTGTTATGTTAATTCACATAACCAATAATCAAAATGAAAATTATCTCAAGTTCCTCAATATACTAATATGTAATTAATCTAGGTAGCGCATCTTTTATTAATCTCTAATTCATACATACTATGATTTCTCCTACTTTTCCTTTAATTCTACAACATGAAATCTTTTTATTCTTTCTTTGTATCTAGCAATTTACATACAAATTTAATTCCAATTTTTCTCTATCAATTCATTAATTTATCCACAACTATGAACTTCAAATTTTAAACTAAATAACATTTTTAGTCTACTCACCTTGCTTGATGGAAGCCCACGCGAAGAATACCGCCTCTTTCACCCACCGAATCAAGCCCTAATTCGATAAAACCCTAAAATTAAACCATGACACAAATTGTAATTTAATCTAGGGGAATTTATAGATTTTTACCTCAATTATAATCTGTTTTCCCCAATTCTTTCTTTGAAAAATTCTGAATCCGATCCAATTCGGAAAATCAATTCGCGGATTTCCCCGGAACCCAACTCGAAACCCTCCTCCTCTCCTTGACACGTCGCTGCCGCGCCTCCCCCAGCGCCGCCGCGCGTCCGTGGTTCCTCCGCCGCGGCTCCCTGCCGCTGGCCACGAGCGCCGCCCGTCAGCGAGCCGCCTGGCCGTCGAACGCCCTCCAGGCGCCGCCCGCGAGGCTTCCCTGGCCGCCGCGCGCGCCTCCCGCGTCGCCTGCGAGGCCGCCTCCCTTGCTGGCGTCGAGAGAGAGAGAGAGAGAGAGAGAGAGAGAGAGAGAGAGAGAGAGAGAGAGATCTGGAAATCAAAGAGAGAGAGAGATGTGGAGGAGGGGTTCTTGTTCACAGCCAGGAGAAAAGGAAGAGGAAATTTTGGGGAGAAAAAGAGTTTAGTTGTTTTTGGAATTTATTATATTTCCCTAATTGCTATTAACATGACACCTCACCTTACAATTTCCAAGGTATCATAGTTAAAGCCCACCTCACTCCTCATTTGCACAAAATTTTGCCAACACATCCATAATTTAAATATTTTTGGAAATTAATGTATTTAGGTATTTATATTTTGATTAGGTAATTGTATTTACAAGTATTATACTTTTATTACACATGTACCAAATACATAGTCCTAAAATGTGAAATTGAGAATACTTAAGTGTACATAAATATATATAAATAATTTCTAATATTTTCTAAAAATTTTAGGATTAAGTTTAAACATAATTGATACACCGGTTAAATGAAATTATTTAGGTAATAATCCGGATTTATTTAAGTCGGGTGTTACAATACTACCCTTCTTAAAAGAGTTTCGTCCCGAAACTTAACATACCTTGAAATAGTTGCGGATGAGATCTTAGCATTTCCTCCTCCGGTTCCCATGTAATTTCTTCCAGCTTTTGACTTCTCCACAAAACTTTCACTAAGGGAATCACCTTGTTTCTCAATTGTTTCTCTTTACGGTCAAGAATTTGCACCGGCTCCACTGCATAGGACAGGTCTTCTTGAATTTGTAGTGGTGAATATTTGAGGACATGGTTGGGATCTGGTATGTATTTCCTTAGCTGTGATACATGGAACACATTATGCACTTTTTCCATCTCAGGAGGTAAGGCTAACCGATAGGCTAATGGTCCAATCCTTTCCAATACTTCAAAAGGTCCAACATACCGAGGTCCCAATTTATTCCTCTTGCCAATGCGCACTATTCCCTTCATCGGGGATATCTTCAGGAAAATCTTGTCTCCTTCCGTAAATTTCAGGGGTCTCCGGCGTTGATCTGCATAGGCTTTCTGTCTGCTTTGAGCTGCCCTCATCCTTTTCCTTATCGTCCGGATCTTTTCTGTAGTTTCTTGGACCATGTCTGGACCCAGTAACCTTCTATCTCCCACTTCTTCCCAACAAATGGGTGATCGACACTTCCTTCCATATAAAGCTTCGAAGGGTGGCATTCCTATAGTGGACTGGTAGCTGTTGTTATATGCGAACTCCACTAATGATAGATGCTTCTCCCAATTGCCCCCAAAATCTAATGTACAAGCTCTCAGCATATCTTCTAAGATTTGAATAGTCCTTTCAGACTGCCCATCAGTTTGCGGGTGCGCTGCTGTGCTAAGGTGAAGCTTGGTTCCCAGAGCTTTAGCTAAACTGATCCAGAATCTGGACTGGAACCGAGGGTCTCGGTCTGACACAATGGTTTCAGGCACTCCATGAATTCTAATTATCTCTTGAAGATAAATTTGTGCCAACTTGTCCATTGAGTAATCCAACCGAATGGGTAGGAAATGTGCGGACTTAGTGAGTCGGTCAACTATCACCCAGATAGCATCATGTCCACGAGGTGACTTGGGAAGTCCCGACACAAAATCCATAGTAATATGATTCCATTTCCATTCCGGAACTTGGAGTGGCATTAGCAGTCCCGGGGGCTTCTTATGTTCTGCTTTAACTTGTTGACATATTAGGCATTTCTGCACGAACCTCGCTATGTCATCCTTCATCCCTTCCCACCAAAAATTTGTTCGCAGATCTTGATACATTTTAGTTGCCCCAGGATGAGCTGTGTAAGGAGTGCAATGGGCTTCCCTCATAATTTGTTCCTTGAGTTTGAAGTTGGAAGGTACACATACCCGGTTTCCCTTCTTCAGAAACCCTTTATCAATGATGAAGTCTTGTGTTTCACCCTTTAACACTTTCTCAAAGTTCTTAACTGATTGTTCATCATTTTGTTGTGCCTGAAGGATCTTATCATAAAGATCAATTTCCAATGTAACTTGGTTCATTTGACTATCTCTAATTAGGATCTCTTTCGGTCGAACCTCAATCTGCAGCCTTTCTATCTCCTTTAATAAATTGGCTTGTTGAGTTAATAGTGTAGCTAAAGATCCCTCTGATTTGCGGCTAAGCGCATCTGCTACCACATTGGCTTTTCCAGGGTGATAGTGAATATTCAAATCATAATCTTTCATTAGTTCCAACCATCTTCTTTGGCGCATATTCAATTCTTTTTGAGTAAATATATACTTCAGGCTTTTATGGTCTGTATAAATATCACAAGACACACCATATAAATAATGTCGCCAAATTTTTAGAGCAAATATGACTGCAGCCAGCTCCAAATCATGGGTGGGATAGTTCTTCTCATGGTTTTTAAGTTGCCTGGAGGCATAAGCAATTACTCTTCCATGTGCATTAATACACAACCCAGCCCCGACTTTGATGCATCACTGTAAATAACATATCCTTCAGTCCCTGAGGGCATGGCTAGGATTGGGGCCGAAGTTAGCTTATTCTTCAACTCTTGAAAACTCTCCTCCTGACTTTCCCCCCAAAGAAATTTGAGATTTTTCTTGGTCAATTGTGACAATGGTGCCGCAATCCTGGAAAATCCCTCTACGAACCTTCGATAATACCCAGCCAGTCCTAAGAAACTTCGTACTTCTGAGACATTGGTAGGTCTGGGCCATTCTCAATTGCTTCTATCTTTGCGGGATCCACAGCTATTCCTTCTTTAGTAATAATATGACCAAGGAATCCAACTTTTTCTAGCCAGAACTCACACTTTTTGAATTTTGCATAAAGTTGCCTTTCCCTCAACAACTGCAAAACTATTCTCAAATGCTCTTCGTGTTCTTCCGAGTTCTTGAGTAGACTAGAATGTCATCAATGAATACCACCACAATTTATCCAAATATGGCTGAAAGATTCTATTCATTAGATCCATAAATGCGGCTGGGGCATTGGTCAGTCCAAATGGCATTACCAGAAATTCATAATGCCCATATCTGGTTCTAAAGGCTGTTTTAGGGACATCCTCTGATTTGATTTTCAATTGATGATATCCAGATCTTAAATCCATTTTAGAAAATACACTTGCACCCTGAAGCTGGTCAAAAAGATCATCTATCCTCGGAAGTGGGTATCTATTCTTGATAGTGACTTATTCAACTCCCTGTAATCTATGCACAGTCTCATACTTCCATCCTTCTTCTTTACAAATAATACAGGAGCACCCCAGGGTGATACACTTGGCCGAATAAATCCCAGGCCTAATAATTCTTCTAATTGTTCCTTTAATTCTTTCATTTCTGCTGGTGCCATTCTATAGGGAGCTTTTGATATAGGTCCTGTTCCAGGTAAAAGATCAATAGAGAATTCTACTTCCCTGTCCGGAGGTAAGCCTGACAATTCTTCAGGAAACACATCAGGGTATTCTCTTACAACAGTTATGTCTTCTATTCTCACTTCCTCTTTCTCCTTGGCTAATACTGTTGCCAAAATCCTTGACATCCATGTCGTAATAATTTGGTGGCTTTTAAGGCTGAGATCACAGGAATGCTGACCTTATTCCTTGTCCCTTCGAACACATATCCTGGGGTCCCTGGTATTTTGAAAATTATTTTCTTTTGATGGCAGTCTACATGTGCATGATGTGTTGATAACCAATCCATTCCTAAGATGATATCATATTCCATCTCTCCTAATTTGATCAAGTCTGCCTGTGTGTTCATTTCTCCTATGATAATTTCACACCCCTTATAATATACATCAGTAATCAAAGTTGTGCCTACTGGTGTGGATACCGCCATTTGAAAGTTCAAGGATTTGGGTATCTTATTAATTTTTGAGGCAAAAGATGAGGAAATGAACGAATGTGTGGCACCAGAATCAAATAATGCTCGAGCGATTACTCCAGATAAATAAACAGTACCTTCCACCATTGAGTTAGACGCTCGGGCTTCTTGTTGGGTTAAAGCATTCATCCTTCCTTGAACCCTGGGCTGTTGCACTGAAGCCTGCGTCATGGTTGGTCGAAATATGTTGCCAGACCGTCGAAAATTTCCTGATGATCCATTGGTCGGAGCGATGCCTGCGGTCCTCCTGCCTGTTCCTCTAAAAGCACCAGTAGGTCCTCGAAGTGTCGGACAATCCCTCCTCATGTGGCCCATCTGGCCGCAGGCAAAACACTGTTTGTTTACCTGGCAGCTTCCTGTGTGATTACTGTTGCATCTAGGACACCACGTTCCTCCTGCGAAATATTGACGCGGATAAGATGCATGTGGCGAGTTCTGAAAAGATCCTGCATTCCTGGGCCACGAGTCTGCCATCATTCTTGGAGTTGATGCTGACGAAGATCCAGTTCCTCCTCCGAACCTGAAGTTGGTGGATCCACTCCTTGGTGTGTTGAGATATCGGAAACGTTTGACAGATGGCAACTCTCTGGTTCTTATCCTGGTTTTCTTGCAGGTCCCTTTCAACTTCTAAAGCCTTCTCCACCGCCTGACTGTAAATCTGAAGTTGAAATGGAATTAGTTGGCTCCTGATTTCCGGCCTCAAACCTCGTACAAATCTTTTTGTCCGGTCTTCCTCTTCAGACACCAACTTACCAGCATACCTTGATAGTGGGTGTATTTGTTTTCATATTGATTCACCGTCAATAGATTTTGCTTTAATTCTTGGAATTCCATCGCAAGCTTGTCTCTCACTACTCCGGGTATATACTTCTCATTGAACTTTTTGACCAAGAATTTCCAAGAAATTTCTTCTCCTAGGGATTTGGCTCCTGTTTTAAACATTTCCCACCAATGTTCCGCCTCACCTTGGAACATAAAGGAAGTGAATGATACCCTTTGATCTTCGGTACATTCCATCACATCTAATATTTTACAAATTTGACGAAGCCACTCCTCTGCTTGAATTGGGTCTGCTCCTCCTTTGTATGGCGGAGGGTTCAGTTTTTGAATTGCTCTAGAGCCCTTCTTGGATTGTTCACAGTGGTTAACTGCATTAAACCAATCTGGTATCCGGTCTGGGCTCTCCGATCAGTATTGAATCGATCCATTGAAATCTCCTGATGGGTCGGAGGATGGACACTCCCAACTGTACTGTGGGGTGGGGCATTCTCCTCAGAATTTGAATTTGGCGGAGGAAAGTTTAGATCCATTACTACCTAGAAATTTAACAAAACGAAATTCTTTGAGACACGAAGTTTCATATACAAAATGTTACTACTATAATAATTTCAAAAGATTTGTTTACAAGATTTACATACAATGCTCATATTCATACAAAAGTACAAGTACACAACTAAGATATGTCCCTGCTGCTCATTTGGTTACAAAATACAAAAACTTTCCCAAAAAGAATCCTAAACATGGAAGTCCAAAAATATTTATCCTCCCAAAATGCTATGTCCTAGTCCCCCTAACTTCATGGAGTGATGTTAGAGTCTGAAAAGCTTCTGTCCATACTATCCCTGACTGAGGCTTCCCCTTTATTGACTTCTTCTTCTGGATCTTCTTCTGGATCCTCTTCCTCTGGGTCTTCTTCGGGGTCTTCTTCCTCGGGATCCTCTTCTTCTTCGGGATCCTCTTCTTCCTCGGGATCCTCTTCTGGATTTTCTTCCATTATACTATCATCCCCGCATCTCCAGTTTTCATTATCGTCATAAAGATCCATGTCTTTAATCCAACTTGAATTCCACCAAATACCCCCATAAAACATCCTTCCAGGGGACTCCACTTCATCATCAGTTGCGTCTTCCGGGTCTTCGGTCATTGACACATTTCTTACAACACTCTCAGCATCTTTGATGGTACTTTCCTTGTTGCGTTCTGCTACTCTCTTCACCCTGGTACTACCTTTGGATCCACCAAAGATAGTCTTTGGATCCGTTTCGTCAGACTCATAGTCCCAGTCCATACTGTTTGCACTCCAACTTTGACTTTCTATCTCTGAGCCATCTGATGACAACTCGGGTGTGCTAGAATCTCCCATCTGAAAGGATAAGGTTTCATATTAGCTTGTTTTCATTTCCCAATCCTCAAAATATAATAGATCAATCACACATATCTATACAAACATATCAATAGAAAAACTTGTAATTATTTTACCACTTTCAGTTACCTTCTAATTGAGTGATCCCTGATTTATCTGATATTTTACTTACTCTCCAGTCTCAGTGTCCCATACCACTGGAGATCCACACAATAGGCCCGCACCTCTCGTAGGATCCGTTCAAATTAGAGTATGCGGGTACCCGAATTGGAACGTAAGAGAACAGGCAAATATCATATATTTCAGGGAACCCATACACTTAAAATTTCAGGGTCTAATAGTAACCTTCCTAGTGCCCCCACTAACAATCATGTAGTGTGCATACAACCCTAAAATTAGTCCATCTTCAATCTAAACCTTTGCTCTGATACCAACTGTAACGGTCCCAGTAATTTCTTATAATACTGAACTAATCCAATAATATTTCTTCAGAATTTCGGCAGCACCTCCCCTAAAATATAGACCATGCCAATATACACCACAACATATATTATCCACAATGGACACAACACCTCCAATAAAACATTTCGGCGCAATTTGCCTACTTATCCACATAATTAAATTCACCCATCAACCACCAAAGGAGTTACAACTTCCTTTCCCACAATGCCTTATACTTACCAACATTATCCAAGTCTTTCCATATATGAAATCAAGGTTACTTGCACAGTTTATATTCAAATAGCCACACACAGAGTTATACTTACATTCCCACACCCAAAATTTCTTTGCATGCATCAGGTTCCCACATATACATATAATCAGCAGTTACAAAGTAAACAACACATGAAGTAGATTTTAATCACCAGTTCTACATGAAAGTGGTCGATCACTCCATATCCAAAGGATTTGAGAACTTACATTGGCTTCTTACCCTTATCCAACCTGAAATTTACAACATGAATAGACATGAACTTGAAAGCTCAGTGAGTAAACTATTTAAAATATACTAATCTAATTCCTAATGCCAATAGGATTTAAGTTGATACATAAGTTTACTAAATTGGTTTCCACTGTGCTATTACATATCCCCATTTTAAGTTAGATGTCTCAACTACCATGAAAAATTTAATAAAGCTTCTTATTATCACACTTTAGGACATAATAGAAATAAATATAGTTGTCACCGTCTTCCCCCTTCTGCCGGTTCTCTCTCGGCCCCTTCCTCCAAATAACATATATATTATATTCATACACATATATGATTTTCACCGTCTTCCCCCTCCTACCGGTTCGCGCTCGGCCCCTTCCTCCAAAAACATATAATATACACAAGTACTAAAAATAAAGTTATCACCGTCTTCTCCCACCTACCGGTTCTCACACGGCCCCTTCCTCCAATAATATATACATATATTGCATAAGGCAAATTTCACCGTCTTCCCCCTCCTACCGGTTCGTACACGGCCCCTTCCTCCAATAATATAACAATATATAACACATTCAACTTAAATACAAATTTCACATAACATCTCATATACTTCAAAAAGGAAGCAATTATACGTTTGTAGGAGTTACGTTTATATAGACATATCCACCTCCTAATGTACCCATTTATGCTTTTGTAACGAAGTGTTACACCACACCAAAAATGTACATGTAGTATACACACATAATATTGACATAATTTCCCCTTATGATTCCATGCTACCATAGTCCGATATTACACATCTATAGTGTCTAGTTAAAATAACGGTATAACATATACATATACAAAAGACTTAGTGCCAATCACCATCATATGTAATTTAAACCATTTCCCGTGTTATGTTAATTCACATAACCAATAATCAAAACGAAAATTATCTCAAGTTCCTCAATATACTAATATGTAATTAATCTAGGTAGCGCATCTTTTATTAATCTCTAATTCATACATACTATGATTTCTCCTACTTTTCCTTTAATTCTACAACATGAAATCTTTTATTCTTTCATTGTATCTAGCAATTTACATACAAATTTAATTCCAATTTTCTCTATCAATTCATTAATTTATCCACAACTATGAACTTCAAATTTTAAACTAAATAACATTTTTAGTCTACTCACCTTGCTTGATGGAAGCCCACGCGAAGAATACCGCCTCTTTCACCCACCGAATCAAGCCCTAATTCGATAAAACCCTAAAATTAAACCATGACACAAATTGTAATTTAATCTAGGGAATTTATAGATTTTTACCTCAATTATATCTGTTTTCCCCAATTCTTTCTTTGAAAAATTCTGAATCCGATCCAATTCGGAAATCAATTCGCGGATTTCCCCGGAACCCAACTCGAAACCCTCCTCCTCTCCTTGACACGTCGCTGCCGCGCCTCCCCAGCGCCGCCGCGCGTCCGTGTTCCTCCGCCGCGGCTCCCTGCCGCTGGCCACGAGCGCCGCCCGTCAGCGAGGCCGCCTGGCCGTCGAACGCCCTCCAGGCGCCGCCCGCGAGGCTTCCCTGGCCGCCGCGCGCGCCTCCCGCGTCGCCTGCGAGGCCGCCTCCCTTGCTGGCGTCGAGAGAGAGAGAGAGAGAGAGAGAGAGAGAGAGAGAGATCTGGAAATCAAAGAGAGAGAGAGATGTGGAGAGGGTTCTTGTTCACAGCCAGGAGAAAAGGAAGAGGAAATTTTGGGGAAGAAAAAGAGTTTAGTTGTTTTTGGAATTTATTATATTTCCCTAATTGCTATTAACATGACACCTCACCTTACAATTTCCAGGTATCATAGTTAAAGCCCACCTCACTCCTCATTTGCACAAAATTTTGCCAACACATCCATAATTTAAATATTTTTGAAAATTAATGTATTTAGGTATTTATATTTTGATTAGGTAATTGTATTTACAAGTATTATACTTTTATTACACATGTACCAAATACATAGTCCTAAAAATGTGAAATTGAGAATACTTAAGTGTACATAAATATATATAAATAATTTCTAATATTTTTCTAAAAATTTAGGATTAATTTTAAACATAATTGATACACCGGTTAAATGAAATTATTTAGGTAATAATCCGGATTTATTTAAGTCGGGTGTTACACAATGAAAGTGGAAGTGAAAAAAGTTGACCACAAAGTTGACCGTAAATAATATTAAAATAAAAATTAATTAAGAAAAAATAAAAAATGGACTGTAATTAGAAGGCAAGTGAGATTTACATATCAAAAAATTAATTGTCTTGCGTTGTAACTTATTACAAATGAGATTTACATGACCACAAAATTAACTGTAGCACTCTGGAAGTGAGGAAATGATTGTGTAAAAGAGAAAAGAGAAAAGAAAAGAGGGTTTTCTTATTTTCCTTTTCCGTTGTTTGAATAGATAGGAAAGTGAGCAATTATACTTCATTATTTCCTTACTTCCGCCCACTTCCTTGCAACCAAACAGCCCGAAGTGGGAGGAAAATAGCGAGTGGGGTTGGAAATGTCGCAGTGAAAAATTGAAATTTGTAAGAATAGTTTTTTTTTTGTTTGGTTGTTACGGGGCTGTTTGGTTGCAAGGAAGTGACCGGAAGTAAGGAAATAGGGAAGTATAATTGCTCGCTTCCCTATCTATCCAAACACCGGAAAAGAAAAATAAGAAAATCCTTTTTTCTTTTCTCTTTCTCTTTTACACAATCATTTTCCTCACTTTCAGAGTGCTACAGTTAATTTTGTGGTCATATAAATCTCATTTGTAATAAGTTGCAACACAAGACAGTTAATTTTTTGATCATGTAAATCTCACTCGTATTCTAATTACAGTCCATTTTTTTATTTTTCTTAATTAATTTTTATTTTAATATTATTTTACGGTCAACTTTGTGGTCAACTTCTCCACTTTCACTTTTACATTACCATCCAACACCGGAAAAGACAAAACATTTTCAAACCACACTTCCCTACAACATTCAAACACCGGAAAACTTACTAACCAATTCCCAAGTTCTAAAGGGAATTATTACCACTTCCTCAATTCCTCACTCCCTCACTTCCACCCTTAACCAAACAGGCCCTACGTGAAAGTGTAAGTGATAAAATATATTGTGTTTTTTGGTATTTGATTAGTAATGTAAAATGGAATGAAAAAAATTAACCATAAAGTTTATCACAAATAATATTAAATTAAATATTATTTTCAAAGTGATGTTTTTTAAATGGAAGTAGATTTATATGATATTAAAATTTAATACATTAAAGTATAACTTATTACGAGTGAGATTTATACGACCACAAAATTAATTGTAGCACTCTGAAAGTTAGAAAATAGTAAATTAAAAGAAAAGTGTAAAAAGTAAAAGAAAAGAAAATAGGTTTCTAGTTTCTTATTTTCAATTCAAAACAAATAAGGAAGTGAAAAATGAGTATTCTCATTTCCCATTTTCCTCTCATGAATCCAAACAGCCCGCATGTAAATGTCACGTGGTGTCGTTTGACGCTTCTCTTACAAAGGCCCATATTCTTGTGAGGTTTGGGCTTACAAGGCCCATGTAGTGCGCATTTAGTGCAAATTTGTAATAAATGATATAATTGGACCACTTGACATAGGCTCATCAAAAGCCATTTTCTTTGATCCCATTAGGAATGATCCATAACGGGTGGCCCAGCTTTCATCCAACTCAAGGCCTCATAAAAACCAAATTAACTTTTTAGCTTAATGTTAACGATAGTTAGATTTAAAAAAATATACTACTTTATGTGATTATTCCAAAATTCTGTATAAAGACTTCACCGATTATTCGAAAAAAACATATATTAAAATGTTACTAATTATCACAATAATAGTTTAATAATAATTTTCTAATTTTTAATTTCTTTAGAAAATGACTAATATCATTATGTCTGATATTTTTGATGTTTTTTGAGCAACTTAAGACCATAAATTTCAACTGATACTAACATATAATTTAATCAATTATTAGAATCTTATTAAAATTTCATCCAGTGCAAAAAGATTAATATACATTGATGAAAGTTTCATATTCGATTCCTGTAACCGGCAATGAAGAATTCTTTATGGAATCACAACTACCATAATTTCAACAGCATTTTCCTCTGCAAGCTTCTCGCGTCGACATCTGTACAACTGCCCTGGTCCTTTACATCAAGTTTTGGGCAAAGGTACTTGCCACATTTAGGAGGAAAAACAAAAATCAATAGTCAAAAAACTCTTTTTTAAAGTTTTGAACGCTGTCTTTCCTCTCATCACTCCAACTTTGTTAAAGACCTTGTGAGCTACACATATCAACCATGCATTGCATTATGATTGCGGCTTTGAAAAAATTTTCTGAAGCAAACACCAAATTTTCCTTGTTTTTTTTCCTTCTCCTATCAAGCGAAGCGAAGGCATCCGACCAATGAGAAGCTGACAACAAACCACAAAAGCCCATGGAGAATTCTTCCACGTTGGAATCCCAAGGTTCTGTTAAAAAATTATCCAAAGAGAGTTGCAATGGATGAGCCCAATAGAAAACTTAGCCCTAAAGGAAAGCCACTTCTTTTCTTTCTCCATATAGATTCCTGCTGATCTTTTTCTGCGGAAAAGGGAAGGCGCCCCTTTTTGTCCGAATTGTTTACTAGCTTTCCTGGGCCAGCCCAATTCTGTGGTCATGGAAGCCCTCTCTCACTGTACTGTCTTGTCCTTTTCTCTTGATCCAGATTGAGAAGGCCTCTCTTGAGAAGACTCGTGATCCAAGGTGGATTTTCTTTAATTAAGAACATATACTTTTACTATTTAAGCTAAACTCAACTGGTATGGGAAACTAATTAACTCACTAATGTACTGTGTTTAACTCTCTGATTACTTTCGTCTCCAGCCTGGCCCCATTTAGATGGACACCTGCCAACAGTCCAATGAATCCAATTTTCCCACCAACATTAGTGTCTCCTAAACTTTGCTCAAATTATTCTCCCCCACTCACAAAATCAATCAATGGTTAGCCTCTTGAAGTGCTATAAAAAACCCCTGCATCCATCTCCACAACTTCCTAACTTTGTTCCAATGCTTCACAAGCCCCTCTCAAAACTAAACCTCATCATGATGGAACAAGACCAGCCTCAATCAAACCTCAAACCCTACAACAACAACAACAACAACAACAACAACACAAGTTCTAAGAAAATCTCAATCTCAATCTTGGTCATCTCTCTTCCAGTCCTCTATGTCTCCCTCTCGCATGTCCCCTTCTCTTGCCTCTTCAAGGACACCACCTTCTGGTTCCTCATCTCCAACTCCATAATCATCCTCGTGGCCGCCGATTCGGGTCTGTTCGCGGGCTCTTCTTCGTCGATGTCGAGCGAAAATCTCTATGATGAGTACGTCAAGCACAGCAGAGCGAGGAGCCTCTGCTTCGTCTCAGTGCCGCCGCCGCCGATACTAGTCAAAGAGGAGAAAATAGAAGAAGCTGAGCAGATTCAAGAGCCGCCACCAGCCAATGTTGATGAGAAACAAAGCCTGAAAGGATCAAATGAGATCGATTCACTAACTAATGGGGAACAAAGCTACACAGAATTGACAGTACAAGAGCCAGTGGTTCTGATAGTGAGAAGGAGATAGTTGCAAAGCACCGAGGTATGATCGGAGCCGGTCAGAATTGCCTGAGAAGGGCCGCGTCTCTGCGACAGTGACGAAGAATTTGGTCCCTCGGTCGTCGACGATGGTGACGGAGAAGAGAAGCTGTAGCATGGAGGAGAGTGAGTATTGGAAGATGAGCGATGAGGAGCTCAACAAGAGAGTTGAGGAGTTTATTAGGAGCTTTAACAGAGAGATTAGGCTTCAAGGAAAGATGAGCACTGTATATTAGAGAGAGATTAATGTTACTTCAGTTTGTTGTAGAAATCTTAATGCTGAGATTATTAGCATGCAAAGTTTCTTCTGATTAATTTGCTCCGTTTTGTGCATGTGTACTGTTCTCTTTTTTTGTTCATGGCAGACTTTCAGCAACCTACACATGACAAAAATAAAGATTAGCTCAATCCTTTTAGGATTAAGGGCAAGCACGTGCTCATGTGGGCTATTGGGGCTCACAAAACTTCTAAATTGCTGATCTGTCTCATAGTATATTGATGATGTTAGGGACAAATCTCTTCTCTTAATTGTCCTTTACAGAGTGTTATGTACTAGTGATTGAGATCAGAATCTGTTTAAGATCTCGGATTTGAACCTTCAAGCAAACAGGCAAATTTATGTTCTATGTACGTGTCTCTGTTTTGTAAGACAAATTTCCTCCCAACAATGTGCCTGTCAAGTACAAATCTAAGAGATTGATAGCTGATCTACATATCTAAATATATACTCCCATTATGATCATATTTTAAATATTTGTACGTAAAACAGTAACCCAATCATGTAGATTAGCCTATTCACTGATTATATGTAACCTGACCTGAGTTAACTGGACTAAACCCTATAAAACCTAATGAAGTTGCTACATATATAGGGATTGGCTAAACAAAAAGCTCCAATGATTTCACAAGTATCTGTAATCGTTTGAGGTTTAGATCCTTAAAATCATATTCCACAAGTTATTGATAAACCCTGAACGAAATACAACTGAAAAAAATGGCTTTCTTATTTAATCCATACATGCATGTTTAGGGCCTGTTTGGGGAAAACAATTGGGAAAATTGAGCTTAGGTCCGCACCATCAGGTTTCTCATGGACAACTCAAAACAAATCGAAACCGGAGAGAGCTAAAATGATAGACTCGTCATGTACTTTTTGCGGGCTCCACTTTTTTTTTTTTTTTTTGAGTGACAAAGCTCGTTTACGAAAAGGGGTGACATGGATACTTTGTGTCAGATTTCAAAATTGATTTTCTCTTTAACAAGCAGCAGCCCCTTAGCATCTCAAGGATCCAAGCTCGATAGCATGATATGTATTTCCCTTAAAATCTTGTCACACTGCTGTTTGGATGCCCGGAAGTGGTGGAAGTGAGGAAATGGGAAGTGTGATTCTTTTTTTTTTGTGAAAATTAGAATTTGTGTTTCTTTTCCGGTATTTGGATGGTACTTGGGAAGCATAATTGAAAAAAGTAATATTTTTTTTCAGTGTTTGGTTGGTAATGTAAAAGTGAAAGAAAGTGAAAAGATTGACTACAAAGTTGACGTAAAATAATATTAAAATAAAATTAATTATGAAAAAAAATTTGGTTTATCACTATAAAATTAAAATGCAAGTAAGATTTATATGACCATAAAATTAACTGTTTTGAGTTATAACTTATTAAAAATGAGATTTACATAATCACAAAATTAATTATATTACATTTAAGTGAGGAAATGATTGTGTAAAGAGAAAATGGGAAAGGAAAAGGGGTTTTTCTATTTTCTTTTTCCGGCGTTTGGATAGACAGCGAAAGTGAGAAATGACACTTCCTCCACTTTCTTGAATCCAAACGGCCCCTTAGTGAAAAAGGAATGTTAGCTTAACCATTGTGAGCAAGAAATCTGACGGATTTCCGTTTGATTCTTAATAATCTGAAATCCAAATTTGCATTTGAACGATTACTGAGTATGGATATGGATCTTAAGTTTCTAGTAATTTTGAATATGCATGTGAGCCTTAAATTATTTAAAATGGATTCCCACGTGGATCTTGCAGGATGTAATTCGAATCGACCCATTGCCACCCCGAACTTGCTTAGCTCATGATAAGCCCAGCAAACAACTTCGGAAAGTGACTTACCACGAAATCAAGCAACTTAAGTACTGAAAAATTACAAGTAAATGAACGGAAGCCCGCCAATTTCGGATTTGACTTCTTCCTGAAGCTTCTAAATACACTATCATCTGATGACTAATGACCGTAATGGCGTTTGCACATAGATGATCTCAAGCACTAAAGCACTTTTTTTATCCAACAACAACAAGAAACCCTCATAATGAAACAAGAAACATCTTTATAATGCGAAGATAATTGCGATTAGAGTGACTTAATCACACAAGAGTGAAAGGTACAACTTGCAACCAATCATTCAACAGTTGAAAATAAAACCAAGAAGTTGTCCGATGTGTCCCCAAGTGAATGGAAACTCCGTCTCCTGTCAATTACTAAAGAAAAATTAGTAAGGTTTCCTTGTGCAACTATGTCACGAGTTTGTCGTGTTCCCGCACCAAACTCTGATTGTGTGATTATGTGCCACTGTCACAATCCTTAATAGCTGGTTGATTTGGACTTAACAGAGGCTGTGTGCCTCGGATTAGTAAGAAAAATGAAGATATTAGAGCCAGCTAAGCTCTGTTTCGGAATAAAGTTTATCGGCTAATCATGAAGGCGGGCAACTATAGTTTGCAAATCTGAAACTCCACGCGCACACAAAAGATAAAAGAAGGTTGACTCACTGTGAACAAACGCAATCAAAAAAGTTTATTCCTAAGCACTAGCAAATGTCTCTTATTCTCTTTGAATCACCATGATTGTGGGCTTTCTCAGCATTATTCACCTAACTAAAGGCACACAACTGAGCTTGAAGTCATTTTCAACTTGTGATGGTTGAAATATTGGACAGAGGGCTAAGCAAAGAATCCAATCCTATCTCTGTAACCAACACAAGGAACCTAGACAGTATATACATCTGACTAGGGAAACAAGGCCACATGTGTCAAATGATTCCTCCACTCTTGTGTTAGTGATTTGGATATATGGTCCTCCCATCCACTAACAATTGGATGGATGTGTGAGAGAACTTCAAAATACGTACATTATTCTCTGTGATTCCATCTACAAATGCTTCTTTGACATGGAGATCATAAATAAACAAGAACTGTAATTATACATTGAACTCATGGTTATCTTTCACAAATCACATGTTTTACTAATTTTATAATTTTTTATTACAATTGATAACATCTTATCCACACATTTTTGTGTTATGTATGCTCTATAACAACCAAATTAAGCTTTCAAAACAAATCGATCCGCTTTGCGGATCAGTAATACATATAAATAATACAGTGGATAATGTTTTTGTCAAAGATTATGAGCTGTGAAATGTTCAAATTTATTAGCTAATCTATCTGGGTGCACATCTTCTTACCTCAAACTAAAACTAGATTTTTAATAAAATATGAACTACCCATTAGAGTCTCTCAAAATCTCAATACTTTGCCCAACTCAACTCGTCAGGAGTTGTCTGGATCATTGCAGTTGGAGTTATATAAACTTCGGACTGTGATAAACAATAGTCCAACTGTTTGCTTAAGTTTTTTTGCTGTAATTTGAAATATGACTAAATTGATTACAGATACAATAATAAAAGCTACATGTAATCAGAGCTTTAGCCCGAACTGCATCGAACCGGAGATGATAAAAGTTGGTATTTCACTGTTACACTCAACCGATCCCAGGCATTAGAGAAGTGACAGCAAAACAAACAAAGGCTTCGCCCGCAACTATTCACTACAGAGGAGTATAAAACGAAGGCACAGAATCCCCCCCGAACAAGAGGAAAAACAATACTACATGATGGGCAATGCAATTCAATAATGATGCTCTGATTGCCATTTATTAACTGCCAACAGGAAAATGCCAAATAATTCCTTCGACTCTTCGAACTCATTTCATGATTTGATCAACTCGATCGATCACACTCCTCTTGTGTTGGGAGAGATCTGGAACGTGGCACTAATTGGATCCACGTGGACGCCATTGCTGCCACACAAAACATGAGCAAAAATAGTAATATTGGTGTAATTTCGTGTTCTTAAGCTTCATTTCTAGAGTATAGAGTCTAGATCCCTCGTGTTTGTTGAAGCCTAAACATCAAACAAATGAGTTTGTGATCTCATCTGGAACTCGTTTGGGGATTTTGCCTCCTGTTTTCTAGCTGAATATAACCGGGCTGTGACGTAGGGTTGATAGAACTGGAATGGACTTTAGGCTGGAAGGAGACACCAAATGTGACAAGGAGAAAAGAGAAAAAGGACTACCGGAGAGTTCGCGTGTTTATGCATTTCTGTTGGTCATTAGCATACTGCAAAAATATACTACGAAAAACTTGCGTGTATAATACAGTTCGAATGTTTTGTAAAATGAAAAAAAATCAGCATCGTGAACGTAAAAAATTCTGATACATATGCGTTCGAGTATTATCTGTAAATCAATTTAAAGTATGGAACTAAAATTTCGATAGATATATCAAAAAATTAAGTAAGATATAATCATATTATAACTAATTTTTTAGATAATATAATCAAATAAAAATCAAGATTCACTAGAAATAAAAATTCACAATGAAAATAATAAGTTTTGAATTTTTTACTATACAACTAAAAGCAACTTATTTGAAAATAAATCTTGTTCAAGTTATGGGGGAATTGATCTCTCTATTCTTCTTGAAAGAAACGTGTATGTACACCTAAGGAGAAAACGCGGACATTGCAAAATCAAAGTTATGAAAAGAAGTTTAGAATTACCTGTTTGAAGACGAGTTTCAAACTTCAAATAGTCACTTCAATATTACTTGTTCGAAGACGAACTTCAAACTTTCAAATAGCCACTTCACGGGAAGAAGCCTCCAACCAAGTTACATGTCTCCGGGAGGACACAAATACGGAGTAGGTAGGCACTCTAAAGAATTATTAATTTACTAACAACTTGATTCTTTATCAGCTTCAAGTTATTGTAAATTTTAGTGTTCTGAATTGTGTATCTAAGTTGTCCTACTATCGCTCTTTTATAAGATAGTAGTTGACTATATAATAGCTATCTATCCAATGTGAGACTAATCTCACTAGATACAGTTGTAACTTGTTTACAATAAAATAATAATTTTGAATTGCATATCAATGCTCACATAAGAGACATTAGTGAGACTAATTGCCATCTCATATCGAAAACTAATAATTAATCAATTAATTCATAATTGATTAATTAACAATTTTAATATAACAATCAAATTTCTATCCGACATATTGTTCATAAAAACTCTTTCATGATTTGATTATTATATCAAATAGTATTTACATTTATTCCCTTCCGACATTTAGCTATATTTCCTTAAAGCTTTAACTGAGTAATACTGTATCACTTATTTTTCAAAGCCTAAAAATCTCTTAGCCCCATGAACATAAAACAATTTTGAAATAATTTTACTTGTAAAATAATTTCATAATAAAATAAAATTTGAAAAACATTTTCGAACCAGTCGTCGACAAGATTTTAAAAACCTCACGGGCTAAAAACAGTGAACTAATACTCACCGATATGAGCATGTCGGAATCCATCTAGTATCCCTTATTTCCCTAAATGCACTCAAGTAGTCAAACTTTTCGTGTTTCTTAATCTCGTTAAAGAACGAAATTTACCATTGCAATAAAGCATACTTAAAATACAAATCAAAAATGACAATACCATTAGCTCAAAGGGTTATGTAATAGTTTGAATTCTCAATCTTTTAGGTGACTGGTCTTAAAAGAACTCAAACACGATCTTGTATTATATATATCTTTATACATGTGCTCATGGCTCACATTCAGTATCACCATCTTGATGACTGATGTAACACCTGTATTATTTAATCATGAATTAATACCCGGTATACTGATATTTGAGACTAACTCAAGCTAATTAAATTGGTAGTCCACATAATTTGATTCAATCAAAATTTTAATGAAAGTTTTATCGTGTGTGTGTGTACTATGTCATTCCGGAAGGATTCGAGGTCGAATCCTTTCCTCTTAAATGCGACCCTAAGACATCCGAATGCAAGATCTACTCCGTTGAAGTTGATCTACATTATTTCAAGTAAATAAAATAAAAAGTTATGTATTTTGAATACTTTTTGGTCATCCATCAAGCGAAATTAAACCTAGAGGTATTTATCATTTTGATTTTTAATTAACATAAGTTTAGTTCTCAATTAACAGAATGCCATATTTAGAAAATATGTTAAAAAACATGAGGATATATAAGAGTATCTATAAAGAAAAAGTAAATATATAAATTTATCAAATTATAGGGATATATATGCTAAAAACCCAGATTTTGTGTGTTATGTTAGAAGAGTGTAAAATTGTTTTTCTTTTTTCCGTTAAACAATTTGTGTTAGTTGTTTGAAAGTGTCAAAGTTCATGATATTGTTTTGTAATTTTGATTGTTTGTTAAAAACAGCTGAAAGTTTACTTTCACGGTATTTTAGTAACCTCGTACAAGCCCAATGTGCCTTATTGGGCTTCGCTATGACGTTGAAAAGTGACATCTGCAATGGAAAATAGCCCAGCTGGGACTTGGAGTGCTGTATATATCACTGCCCCTCTTTTCTCTAAGGCCCAAGGTCTGAATACTGGGCCCACATGCAACCCAACAAGTTATCTCCATTCTCAGGAACGAACTAAAATCATAAGGCCGTTATTAAGGGACAAAAAAGAATGCTGCTCCTTTCTCTTCCTCCTCCTCAAATTATCACTCCCTTGGTTCCAACAACAGCAGCAACAGCATCATCGCCAGTCTCTACAAATCGAAGCAGCAACTCATCACTTAGCCGCAGAAAAACCCTCTCTCTTCTCACTTCCTCACTCGCTTTTTCTCTTCTTCCACCCAAATCTCAAGGGCTGATGGTAGGGACGAGTCCCAGCAAGAAGAGGAGCGGGTAGTTCAAATCTTTCAGGTCCTCTCTCTGTCTCAATCATTACTTTCTTATCTCTTTTATCTCCATGAGCCCAAATATGATATAATGGCAGATGCCCATTACCTCAGGAGGCATCGCCCTCGGTTGTGTTCATCCAAGTTTTGGAACTGCAACCAAAAAGAGGACAGAATTACAAGAAGCAGCTCCCTCTCTCTGCGACGACTGCAGTTAGTCCAGTGATAGAGGAGGAAGAGGATGAGTTGAGGGATGCCAAAGTTGAGGGAACTGGGTCTGGTTTTGTTTGGGACAAGGCTGGCCACATTGTAAGAACCCCCAACTCTACAATTTGCTCAATTGACACTGCATTTGATCTTTTTAGTTGAAATTCTCATCTGGGTCTTTGTTGTATTGATGCTATAGGTGACGAATTATCATGTTATAGCCAAATTGGCCACTGATCAGTCTGGTCTACAACGTTGCAAGGTGATCAGTTTGGGCTATTGTTTTGTTTGGGCTAAATGCTTTGATTTGTTATGGATGGATTATGACAGTATTTTGATGTTTTTTTTTGAGGTTTTCTTCGAAGATTCAAATGGAAACACTTTTTCCAGGGAAGGAAAGCTTATAGGATACGATCCCGCCTATGATCTTGCTGTCTTGAAGGTTTTGACCCGAGGGTTTGCTTTTGGTATTTTATTTTTTATATTTTTAGGAGAAGGAATCGGGTTTGAGAAATGATTATGGCAATGTGAATGATTTGTACAGGTCGATGTTGAGGGAGACAAGCTGAGACCGGTGCTTATTGGCTCTTCGCGTGATCTGCGAGTGGGTCAGAGTTGTTTTGCCATAGGAAATCCTTATGGATATGAACATACTCTAACTACTGGGGTAACTAATTCTGTGCACATTTTCGTAGATTCTGTATTGTTTGATCCCTCAGTGTCATGATTGTGCTTCCTTGAAAAGTTCGATGAGAATTTGTTTACGCTTCTTGAAAATTGTTGTTCATGCTACTGATGAAGTTTTAACAAACTAACAGATACATATTAATGGTAAACATAAGTAGCTCTTAGAAAATGCTGATTACCATATTTTTTTTTTAAATCCATAAGCTCGAAGGATTGTGTATGTCTATATTGTCACTTCTGTGGTAATTGCAGGTTGTCAGTGGGTTGGGCAGGGAAATACCCTCACCAAATGGGAGGCCAATTCGGGGAGCCATACAGACAGATGCAGCAATCAATGCTGGTTAGGTTCTTTCCTCACTCCCTAAGGATTTATGCTAACTAGGAATGTAAAAATCATCTTCCAAGACCACTCTTTCCTTTAAATCTATGGACTGAAACCTTTCTCAGGCTATATGTTCTCATCTGTGAACTTGATTCTTCTAATCTGCAACAGGAAACTCAGGGGGCCTTTGATTAACTCGTATGGCCATGTAATTGGAGTTAATACAGCTACGTTCACTCGTAAAGGTGCCAAATTCTTTTAAATTTCCATTTCTATTTTCCATTTGTGGTAAAAAGAAAAACTGAGAAACTTATCAACTATGAAACTTTAACTTTTCATTTGCACTTGCATCCAACACCGTAGATTGACTGTAATTTGAAAAGATTTTGGATATACGAAAAGATACTGGACAGAAAACATAAAAGGTAGATATATGAAAAAGGCTACATTTCAAAGAAGGTTTTATGACAGTAACAGACTCAAGGAGTTGCCTAGTGAATCTGTCATAATAAGCGTAGATAGTTTAACCGGTTCAGTATTCAGCCCATACTACATATTAAGAACTCGCACTATAGTTTTCTATGGGATTTGTCCAACAACCGACCCTAAAATACAGCCTCATTGACTGGGAAAATCAATTAGATGTGAGACATTAATCCATTAATCTTTACTTTGGATCATATCTGGTGAGCCAGGGCAACGTAGGGATGCAACTCTGCCTCCTCTGCAGACAATTTAGCCCCACACGTGACACATCTAATGCTCCCATATTAGCCCAAAACTTTGAACACCTATTTGAACATCCTAGACAACCATGGTTGTCCACATTAGGTCCAAATTCTACGACCACTTTTGGTGTTACATGCCACATGCCATTACATGTCTCGAGCAACTTTGAGCACCCACCAAGACGTTGAGCGGCAATCTATCTGCAAAGTGGCACAATGCCTTGCTTGACTTATAGTGCTCAATTATTTAATTGATAAAATATTCTAAATTAATGATGTAGGGAGAAAATCAAGGCAGCAGGCCAATTTTTAGTCTCAGCTGTCGACAGTCAAAATCAGCTGTCGATAGGCTGAGTTCAGGAGCGTTTTTTTCAAGAGTTGAAGTTATACAGTCTGTCGGCAAGGGCCATCTTACTGTCAACAGGTCTGCATGTTTCAGCATATTCGAGTCTGTGTAGGATTTCTGAGTTGAATTCTAATTTGTTTTATTTTTTTATTTAATTAAGTTTTCTAGGTGGATTAATATTCTTCTTTATTTACTTATATAAGGTCATTGTATCTTTGTTTTAGTATTGAACTTTTGATAATCAATTAAATTGAGTCATTTCTCTTTCAATTGCCCGTGGATTCGAGTGCTTTGCTCGTGGGTTCCTATATGGTATCAGTTCATTGGCGCTAGAAGGAGATCTAGCCGGCGTTGTTCGCTTTCTTATTTGCGTCAAGTGGTATCAGAGTTTCATCTATTTTTCAACAATGGTAGAATACAACAATGGATTGCAAGGCCTTTCCAAAAGAATTGACACTGTTGAAGAAAAGATTTGTGCTATCAACTCAACTTTGAATGGCGTAGTCCAAGAGCTCAAGAGATTGTTCCTCAAAATCGATAATTAAAATCTGGCTGATAGTACGTACCAAAGCAGACAAGATTATCTATCTACTAAACTTGCTTTACCACCTCCACCCTCACATCCACCCATTGTTTTAAATATCGGCTGATATACCAATATATTGGTCGAGATACCGGTATTTTATCCAAAACGATATGATAAGTGTAAAAATTTACCGGATATCGTTTTGGACCGATATGAGCCGATATATCGCCACGTGGCCGATATATCGGCCGATATCTGAGATGAAATATCTGATATATCGGCCGATATAGTTACTTATTTGAATAATTATTATTATTTTTTACTTGAGAAATCGTTTTATTTTATTCTATGTTCATTGTGGTATTTCAATGATGTTTTCATATGATGTTTGGATAATAACTTATTTCTTTTAATAATGTTTTATATGTATTGACTATTGATATATCAACTGGTATTTAGTACCATATCGCAATATATTACCCGGTATTTGGTATCCGGTATATAATTTTGCCGACCGGTATATCGCCGATATCCAATATTTAAAACACTGCATCCACCACATCAACTACCACCATATCACCCATCAACTAATCTTTCTCCACTACCTCCACTCTCGCATCCACCACAACAACCACCACCATTTCACCCATCGATTAATTTTTCTCAGCCACCACTATATACATCCGTACATCCATCAACGTATCTATAATTTGTGTTGTCCAAAGATTGTAGTGCAACTAAAAGACCCCCGACATTACACATCAACATCAAATCTTTTATTCAAGGTGTGTGATCTAGAATAAGGTATGCAATCTCATCATTGACAAAGAAAGCTGTAAGAACATAATGTCTAGAGCACTTGTAAATCACTTGAAAGTAGAGACGGAAGCATACCCTCATCCTTATACCATTGGTTGGATCAAGAAGGACTCCTCCATCAAGGTAACAGATTTATGTCATGTTCTTATTTTAATTGGCAGATATTATCGAGATATTGTTGCTTGTGATGTGGTTGACATGAACGCACATCATATTCTTTTGGGAGATCAAGACAACACGATGTTGATGCTACCCACAGAGGTAAGGAGAACATCTATATATTCAATTGGAAAGGTAAAAGAGTTGCCATGAGGCAAATTTCACTTACTCCAAAGTCTACAAAAAAATGAGTCTAAATTCGTATCCATGTGCAATCGAGGTAAGTTTTTCATGGAATCAAAGGAAACAAAGCATGGAGTTGCTTTATTGGTCAAAGAAAAAGTTACTTCATATGCTAAAGTTTCAGATAAGGTGGAACTATTATTAGAAGAGTCCAAAGGAGTTGTCCACGATGAGCTTCCAGAAAGATTACCACCCATGAAGAATATCCAAACTCATATTGATGATATTTCTGGAGAAAATCTACCTAATATTCTACACTACCGGATAAATCTCAAGGAGAGCAATGTTCCTAAAGGATGAAGACTTTGAGAAGATTTGGGAGAAGTGTTCAACAAGGAAACTCACGAAAGACTTCTATATTATAGACGATTTTCTTTTTAAAGAATTGTTATGTGTTCCTAAAGATAATTGGAAAGATTTGAACATAAAAATTTTATGTTGAGATTTCTTCACATACAAAAAGGAGTAGATTTTGTGAAAAAAATCTAATAATAAATACAAGACAGCAACTGATAAGAAGAGACGAGAGAAGCTCTTTAAAGAAAATATATGATGATGGTGTATTTGAGGTGAGAAGGAATTCCAGGTGAAAGAGTCCCTACCGAGTAGCCATATCCAGATTGAAACTCGAGAACGAGTTCTTTTGAAAAGGGAGAGACTGATGTAGGAAGAAAATTAAGGCAGCAGGTCAATTTTGAGTCTCAGCTGTCGACAGTCAAAATCAGTTGTCGACAGACTGAGCCGAGTTGTCAACAAACAATTTCAGTTATCGACAAGCTGAATTCAGAAGCGTTTTCTCGAGAGTTGAAGTTATACAGTCTGTCGACAAGGGGCCATCCTACTGTTGACAGGCGTGTTGCGTGTCAGCATATCCGAGTTTGTGTAGAATTTAATTTTCTAGTTCGAGTTGAATTCTGATTTGTATTATTTTATTTAATTTAATTAGATTTTCTAGTTGGGTTAGTATTCTCCTTTATTTGCCTATATAAGGTCATTGTATCTTTGTTTTAGTATCGAACTTTTGATAATTAATTAAATTGAGTATTTTCTCTTAATTGCTCGTGGATTCAAGTTGTTTATCTTTTACTCGTGGATTCAAGTGCTTTGCTTGTAAATTCGAACACTTTTCCTATAAGAGGTATTCTTTAAAGTTCGTTGGCACTAAAAGGAGATCTAGCCGGCATTGTTTGCTTCCTTGTCTGCCTCAATTAATATAAAAGCCATTCATTTAATGCAATAGGACTAAACATCTTATCATAGCCATTGAGAAACATGGACTCAGAACTCCAGATCTATAATTGGTCATTTTGGCGGGTCAAATTGTTGTGCTGCCCAGTGGCCGACTAGTAGACCTGCCTAATTTTTTGCTAAACTGGAGCTCCTGCTCCTATTTCTGGTTATTCTCCAGATGATACTAATTGTCTTTAATCCTAACACGTGAGGTTGGAAAGAATTTGGAGCAGAGCCTTAACTTTTCATTATTTTTAACGAGTACTCTATGAGCAAATTTACCTGCCATTTTACCTGCCATTCCTGCAATCAAGCCAATGAGCCATCATAACTCAGTCTCACACAGACTGGCACGCGAGCGCACACCCAGGCACCCATACATAGATCACACACAGCTCACACACACAGCTCACAGCACATGCGCGCGCACACAAAAATAAAGAAAGAAAGAAAAAGAATCCATGGGCAGTAATATTATTTGGAGTTATCAATCTCTTTTAGAAAAATAACATTTAAGTACATGAAGCTCTGATGCCTGGTTAATTCAAATGCAGGGAGTGGAATTTCTTCTGGTGTCAACTTTGCCATTCCAATCGATGCTGTTGTCCGCACAGTTCCTAATTTAATAGTATATGGTACTTCTGTCAACAATAGGTTTTGATTCTGTGTTCTTCATTGTCAATCTTCATACTTTACAGGATGCAGAGGTAGTCTTCATATATCAATGTCAATATCAAGTGATATTCCCTTTTTCTAATCATTTAAATAACATATGTTTTATTTTATATGCAGCTGCATATCTTGTCGATATAACTTACATGAGACAAATCTTTAGGTATTATTCTCTAAACAAGTCATGCTAACTAAAGGGCTGCTGAAAGGTCCCTGGCAGCTAAAGGCATTTAAAGAAGATAGAAGCATCCACTTTTCATTACAATTGCTGAAAACTTGCGATTTTTTTCCCATTTAACCTAGATTTGTTTAGAGATGGTACCTACCAGCGCTATAAGGAGCCATATACTTCTTCTATGCAGTCAAATTGGTTCATTTGTTTTGCGCAGTCAAATGGTCTTCCTTATATTTGATGCCTACACGGGCACATCTAATTGGTAGAACCTGACACTTTAAAGGTCATAGTATTAACTTTAAAGTACTACCGGATATACAGTTCCTTGAAACATAAATAAATGATTTACATGGATTTAGATCTGGATATGTATCCAGAATGGATTGGAGGGTTTTGGGACATTTATCCAGTGTATTAATGCGGTTATTATTTGTATAGGAAACTGATTTCAATTTAAAGATTTATACCTTAATTAAGAGAGTCCGATAAGATAATAGAGCAATGTTTGATCCCATCCTTCTATGTTTGGAGGGCAGCAAAAACTTATTGCAACTTTAGAATTTTCCTGAATCCAATAACATACTCATATAGGCATCAGTCTACCCACAAGGAGGATTGTTTGAGGGTTTTTTTTGCACATAAATAGCTCTAGAAAACCACAAGTAGCAAGATAAGAAATATGTAAGAGTAAATATGAAATGGAAACACACACCTTTATGTGACATAATCATCCATGTGCTCTACTGAAAGGGGAGAAGGAACTTGTGAAGTAGACTGATGACAGAACCAATTGCTACGGCTTTAAAGAGCCAAAAAGAAAAGTGATATATGAGCACCGATACATAATTTGACCAATCAAAACGAAAAGTGATATACGAGCACAGATACATAATTTGACCAATCAAAAAGCATAAGAATAGCATTGTTACATTGAACTATAGTGAAAAAAGAGGTTTTTCATAGCATAATTCATGTCGCAATATGATGCAGAAAGTATTTATTGATATGAATGACATGTCAGTAAGGTTTGGATGGGTTTATCTTGTGCTGATTCTGCTGAAGAGGCCCTGCTATTGCAAGTAATCAAGGACACAATTAACATGCACAGAAGATTTCCCCAAAGTACAAAATACGTGGGTAACTTCTTGTGAAAAAGAAAACAAGATAACAACTTTATAATGTGAAACATCTCTCAAGTATTTTCAAATTTGTCCATCTTTGTAAGAATTTCATATATGATCTTCAAGATTATATGTCATGTGAAGGAGATTCAAACCATGAATTACAATGAAAAGGTTTGAAGCTTGTCCTGTAACCAATTAACCTTACCGAGTTGGCACCACTATAGGCGCAGAGCGAGCAGCAGATTAAACAACTAAGCAAATTGTGAGTTATTATTATATGTTATATGAAGGCCTTGGGTTAGTGGCCGAGCCTAGAGAAGCTCTTAACAAACCCCATGTCGCAATATGGTGCAAAAGTATTGACTGACATGGATGTCATGCTTTCAAGGTTATTGTCGGTGTATCTTGTGCTGAAGAGACCTTGGTATTGCAAGTAGTGCATGATTATTGTGAAATGCTAATACCTCAAAATCTTACCACATTCTTATTATTTTCAAGATTTTACTTGATCCTTGTTCTGTTTCATAGAAAAACACACCTTGCTACATTTCTGTTCAAAGTTGGTAATGGTGTTTTAAGGGTCCAAGGAGAAATATGCAGTACCAGAGAATAATCTGTGTTTATTTGTATAGTAAATGTATGTGTAATCATTAAACTTGATTTTCAAGTATTTGTCAGGATAAAACCTGTCCAAATTGCGAGATTACAGGCACATCGCAGTCAAACAAGTTTTATGACAGACTGAAGTGAAGCAAACAGATGTGAGTGTATTTCAAAAGACCATATGGCCTATGTTACTCTAATATGAATTTATGCCAATTCTGAAACTCGTTCAATGAAGCGTGTTTGGATGTAAGGAATCCGAGTGAAGTGAGGAAGTGGGGAAGTATAATTGCTCATTTCCCTATCTATCCAAACACCGGAAAAGGAAAATAAGAAAACCCCGTTTTCCTTTTTTCATCTCTCTTTTACACAACCATTTTCTCACTTCCAGAGTGCTACAGTTAATTTTGTGGTCATGTAAATCTCATTTATAATAAGTTATAGCATAAAACAGTTAATTTTTTGGTCATGTAAATCTCACTTGCATTCTAATTACAATCTATTTTTTATTTTTCTTAATTAATTTTTATTTTAATATTATTTTGCGGTCAACTTTGTGGTCAACTTTTCCATTTCCACTTTCATTACCATCCAAACACCGGAAACGATAAAACATTTTCAACCACACTTCCCAACAACCATCCAAACACCAGAAAACTTACTACTCATTTCTCTTTTTTCTAAAGGAAATAAATCTTACTTCCTACTTCCTCACTTCACACCAATTCCTTAAATCCAAACAGACCCTTCGAACAACAATTTGTATTCAGTATAGAGGAAGCATCAGAATTACATCAAGGAAATAAACATCAGGAAGCTAACTGCAAAGGTCTTATCATGTGCCACTGAGGATCAAACCTTTTTGTATACTAGAGCATTAGGCTTTCAGTAAGTGATGTTTGAATCCTTGTTCAACATTGTCAGATTATTTCAGCTGATACAAGCTATTTACAATCTGCAAGTGAGTTTCTCTTTTTTATCTCTCTTCGCGTGACATCACAGTAATCGTACCGCATAATGTAGTGCATTTAGAAAGGAGAGAAATGAGAAATATTTTTTACACTTGTTTTTATGTGATTATTCATAAAATAATTGATTCCTCTATTATTATTTTTTGAAATAAAATTGTGAGATAAAAGTTTCTCAGTGTTTCATTAATAAGAAACTAACGAAACATTTTCATACAAAAATGATAGAAACATGTAATACATATAAAATTTGATTCTACAAAAAAGAAAAAAAAAAAACAGAAAAAAGAACCACTGAAGACATCATTGGAGCTCCACACGCATCACGATAAGTACATATTCGATCCGGTTGCCTCGTCACCGAATGCCCCCACCAGCAAAATGTGGCATTTCCCCACCACCAAAATGTGTTCCTCTATTAAAGAAGTACAATAAACTGTGTCCTAGACTGTTCACTTATCAATGACAACTTTGCCTTTGACCTACTTGTTGGCAGAATGTGGTTGAAAATGCATTAATATATCCTCAACTATGGATGGGGGTCTTTCAACTATATATACCCATCGGCCCAGTGGTCACACCGGGCTGTAGAATCTCACCCCCTGCTGTGTGGTCCTAGGTTTGAAGCCCTCTAAGGATGTATTGTTTTGAATTACTTGCGCTATCCTTAACAATATCCAATTGAGAAACCCCAAACAGACAGAGAGGGATGCAACTGAGAAGTACCCAAAAGATAAGAGCAGAAACCAACAAGAGAAAAGCAAACACAATATTTAACGAGGTTCGACATTTTGCCTACGTCTTCGGGCAAGGGGGAGAGATATTATTGATTCAACAATCAATTACAAGTTTCTTGAGGATTTCAGAAGGATTTTCAAGGGAATATCAAGGGGATACAATTCATGAAGGCTCTAACCTTTATTTATAGTCAGAGAGTCTCAGAGTTTTAGGAAACCACAATTGGATTCGAGCCAAATCAAAAACGAAGTCCGAATCCGTTCAGGAGAATAGTTTCGCCTGTCGGTCGACCGGGCCTTGTCCCTCCGGTCGACTGGGACCAACAGAGAATAACTGTGTGCCAGTCGGTTGACCGCTTTAGTCGACTGCTTCCTTGCTGCGGTCGACCGGGTGGTCAACCGAGCTATGTATGTGCACGTCATGCACGCCGGGCGATCGGACCCTGTCTTGGTCTGTTACAAATTGCGTTCTCGCTTCCTCTGAGCTCCGATTTCTGTGCTGTCTCTTTCAATGAGTTTAAAAACTCTCTTGATGTATTTTATCTCCTCTTATCTCCTCTCTCCCTATAATTCTCCACCTCGATGAAGATTTTTCAAATTTGAGCCGAACTCCAACGAACATCTGGCGAAATTCACACATGATCTCGGCGAAATCGACGCACAATCTCGGCTTAAGTGCTCCGGATGAAATCAACACACGATCTCGGCGAAATCGACACACGATCTCGACTTGGCCAACGGATGAAACTGGTTCCTAAAAATGAATCGCCAGCACATATACAATTGATTTTCAATGATCACACCATATCCAAATTGAGTTTGCCGTCGCCATTAGCAACTCTCTCCAAATTCCAATATCAATTGTATTGATTCCAAACTTCAGCTCAGCTATCCAAATGGAATGCACTATACAAGCTTTCCCATCACTCTACCGAAGAAAAACAACACCATATGAGCCGACCAACAAACGTGTTTACAACTCAGCAACTGAATGGAACATCATTCCAAATTACCTCAGGAAGAACCCAACATGAGCCAACACTGACTCTCCAACTGATTGGCTCTCCAGCCCAAATGTCTTGAAGACGGTCCAATCAAATCTAAATATAGCACACCAAATACCAATATCGGCTCAACAAACTGAATGCACAACTCCTTATGCAAGCTCAACTATCTTCTCACCAGAAGATCAAATATTTATCGAGATCACAACACTTCACCTCTACGTGAAGTTCAAATCAGCTTCTCGAGAACCCAAATACACCAAATAGCTTCATACGGGTTGCATCACCAAACTTTGGCTGTGTCTGTGTGGCTGCCTACGTACCTTACCAAAGGGATTAAGCCATCTGTAGTTCATTAAACGAGCTCACTGAGCTCGAGCAACTGTGATTAGATCTTCAGCAGCGAACCGAGCTGGCTGAGTCATATGAACCTTCTTACCAATACCGTCATGGAGAACAACGATCTTCAATTTGTCGCGGTTACCAACTTGAAATTCATGCTTCTTCACCCACCTTTGTGGATTTATCTTGGTTCCAATGGTTGCAAATAATTTGACATTCTCATCAATGTCTTCAACCTGTTCAGCATCAAAACTGGCTACATGATCTCCACCCGGTGTCACATCTGGGGAAGTCCTTACTGACACCGAATCAACTGGAGTTAGTGAAGTAGCATCAACCTCCACCCGCTGTGATACATTCTTGATCTTCAATCTCTCCACCTACTGAAAGATGGTAGACTTCAAAAATAAAGTCTCATCAAATGTGACATGCTGACTCGATACAATCTTCTTATTTTTGGGGTCTCATAACTTGTAACCTTTCATATTTTTTTGACACTAAAAAACCAAACTTCTTTGCTCGCAGATTTACCTTACCATCTTTGGCACAAAAGTAGGTCGAACTTTCAAATACCCGCAGCAAATCATGATTTTAAGCAGCTTTCCCAGACTAAACTTCTAAAGGAGTTTTATCTCCTATCGCAATCGATGACAATTCATTTATGAGATGGCTATCATATACGATCGCCTCAGCCTAAAACAATTTGTCTAATCATGTATTAGACAACGAACACCGTATCTTCTCCAGTAAGGAACGGTTGATTTTCTTAGCGAACTCATGTATTCCATTTGTGAAGTGGGTATTATTACCAGTGTTCTGGCCAAATTGTAAGAATTGGTTCTTATATCTTTCAATGTTACCAATTGTACCTCCTTAATCTTCCTACCAGTCTGTTTCTCCATCATATATTTCCACTTCACCAGCATACATAGGGCTTCAAATCTTTGTCTTATGGGATATATCTAACAATGCATAGATAAATTATCGATAAAAGAGAAAACGTACCTATGACCTCCAAGTGATGCATTCTTGCAGGTTCAAATATTAACGTGAACACAATCAAGAAGACCTTTCGAGTGGTGAGAAGTGGTGCTGAATTTTACCTTTGTCTTCTTATCTAGAACGCCGTATCCACCGTATTTCATATTGCAGGTAGATGCACTTTCTAAGGATTCCTTCTTTGCTGGAGCTTGCAAAGACTTTTCTCCTTCGTGTCCAAGCCTTATATGTTAGATCTGTGTATAAACATCATCTGAAGAAATAGAAGTCTCCACCTGACCTGTAATTGTACTACCCTTCAAGTAGTAGAGATTATTTCGGCAAACGCCCTTCTCATAACCACCATT
The DNA here is from genome assembly GCA_038442645.1 of Agave tequilana. Classification (NCBI taxonomy): domain Eukaryota; kingdom Viridiplantae; phylum Streptophyta; class Magnoliopsida; order Asparagales; family Asparagaceae; genus Agave; species Agave tequilana. The sequence goes on from JAVJIF010018955.1 coordinate 48,060, forward strand.
GAGTCTTTGGTCATCTCGAGAACACCATCTTTTATAGATATCACAAGACCTAAAATTTTCAAAGCACCAACTGAGATAAGATTCCTTTTAAATTGAGGTATATACCTCACTTCCTTCAATTCTCGTACCATCCCATCAAACATCTTGATACGGACTGTATCTATCCCTTCCACATTACACGGATGTGTTGGCCCAGAGGCCCATCACTCTAGTTTTGATGATGATTAACTCATGTAGTTATAGTTTACTAATAATCTTGTGTTTAAACAGTTTCAGTTAATAACCAAGATATTAGTAGATGTTTAACTTCAACAAAAGTGTTTTGAAACTTTCACATGTAGATTCAAGAGCTCGCGCGTCAAGATCGCATCTAGTACTCGGTTGGAGTCTAACTCGTTGGATCGTGTTTGGATCGATTCGTGTAATACCCTGTTCCCAGAATACGTACTTAGTTGCGTATTCAGTTTTTCGATCGTATTTTTCGATTTACTTCCTGTATTTGACCGATTTCGATTTCAAATATCATTTTCCAATATATTAGATTTTCTATGATTTTCTGGATTTTTCCTGAATTAAAATAATTTCTTCAAACCGGTGTCGACCAGTGTCGCCGATCGATTCTTAGAATTTTAATTCTCAAACAGTTAGGAATTTCTAGATGGTCCTTTAGACTTTATTTCTTAGAATCATATTCCCTACTTAAATACTTTTTCTGAGAATTTTATAAATTTATGAAAACTCCAACGGAGTCGGTAGATAACTGATTCCGGGATTTTTAGTTTTAAAACTATAAAGTATTTCTCCGAACGGATTTCACTATGATACTTAGTATAATATTCTTGATTTTTGATAATTATTTCGGGTCGTTCCGAGATACTTGAATTTCGGACGATTTCGGTATTTTCCGAAATATTTTCCGCATCCTCGACTTAAACCCGGGAACTTGTATTTTCAATATTTTATTTTCTTAATCCAAGAGAAAATATCTTCTCCTTTATGATTTCTTTTCTTTTTTCTTTCCTTATTTCTTTCCTCCACAACCACAAGTTTTTTCTCCATTTTCCAAAACTCCATTTTCTCCAAAAATTTCAACTCCACACAATTTTCTCACCTACTTCCTCATTAAATGCCCACCTTTTCTCTCTCTCCCATGGCCGGCCAAGTGGTGGCTAGGAGAGACACCTCACCTCCCCTTTTTGCACAAACCCCCTCTCAATTTCTTTAATTGCATCTCCTTTACAAAAATCAAATCCTATATAAGTTTCCCTTTACATTCTTTTCTCTTTTTCCTTCACTTCACCAAGAGATTAGCCCTCACCTCTTCCTTCTCCATCTCAAACTCAACCCTAACTCCAAGAACACCACAAGATCTTCACCTCTAGCTCAAGCAACTGATTTGGAGTTTGGATCGCATCTCTCTTCGTCGGAAGTATCGCCAAGGATCGAGTGGGTGATACCGTCGACTACGATCTCTTCCGAACTCGCATAGAACTTCGATTAACCGTTCGAGGTGAGTATATCTACTCACCAAGACTTGTGAACTTCTTTGTGTACTTGTGTTGACAAATCATGCACACTTGTGACATAAAAATCATATTTTTAGACCCTCAAACAAAACCCTAGAAATCTGTTCTGTTTGCTGTTTTCCCACGATTAGTCGACTAGACCTAGGGACTAGTCGACTAATCCACTTTAGTTGAAACTTAACCTTTTCTGATTTCACAGTTTTAGTCGACTAGACCAGATTTCCAGTCGACTAGAGACCCCTAGTCGACTACCCATTTCTCCCAGTCGACTCCTGTATTCCTGAAATAAAACATCAACTCTCTGTATCTCAGACTTAGTCGACTTAGGTATCCATTAGTCGACTAGTAGTTCCCTGTTAGTCGACTACCCTTACAACCCTAGTCGACTAACTTTCCCTGAAACAGAACCCAACTCTCTGTTTCCCAGTTTTAGTCGACTCACCCAGACTAGTAGTCGACTTAAGACCCCTATTAGTCGACTAACCCTTCCACCTAGTCGACTAATTCTGACTGTTTGACTTGGTTGATTCTGTTCTGAATTTGGATCTTATTGTTGATACACGTGTGGCATATTATTCTTGTTCTTGCTTCTTAACTGGTACTACATGACATGTTACTTGATAGACATTATCTCATACTGCTTCATGACTTGTTATTACATATCATAGCTCCATAACTTGTTAAAATGTGAATATCACCACTTATCATGCCATCACTTGAACCAAGCATGATACACTTGACTTTTGCATAAAATGGACCAACTTACACATGGGTCGGGGGAAAACATGCGGATATCGATATGTGTTCGTGTTTACAGTGGTTTTTAGGAATGTTGTGCAACTCATGTTCCGGTCTGACCTGTGGGCCTCCAGGGGACCGAGGGGAGTGCTTGCTCCCTCTATTACTGGTACCATCATGATAAGGGCATACATAAGTCCCTCCTGTTTAGCCTAGCGGCTGGCTTCCGTCACCAAGCAACGGAACAATCCTGGACCGTTATCCCGGGCATGTACGGGGTCCACTGTAAACATAGTTCGTCGATACAACCGCTGATTTCCAATAACAACCTTGCTTTACTAGGATATGGATCTATGTGCTCTGGGACGCTGGGTCACATAGCTAGATATCACAGTAAGACAAGTAATAATAATAAGATGTTAACTGTAAATCTAATGTATTAGGACTTTATCTCTTCATGCTTTTCATACTTGTTAGCTGATATTCCTTATATGGTTTCATACTACTTATTCATGTCTCTTAGCCACTTGGCTGTAGTCCGTTTATTGTTTATATGTCTTGACTCCTTGGATTTGTATATTCAGATTCCGAAGCTTGGAACGAAGTGGAGCCATCCACAGAGGACCAAGCTTACTTTAGCGAGCAGGCGGACTAGTTCCAGTCCCTTCGTGCCAGACTTACCTTTTGACTCACGAGATCCTCTTTCTACTTGTGAGCTTTTTGTATACATATTTGTATATATTTCTTTTGGACTTGGTTATGATGTAATACACATGTATTGTGTAATACTTTATAATATCCTGTGATAACTTTGTATGTGTACTTCTTGTGTTGGCATATGTATTGATACCACGCTTTGTCGTGTACTCTGTTTCTTGTTGTACTTTTTGCTTAGCGTATATACGTGTGGGGCAATTTCTGGCCTACGTATATACGTCGCAGTGACGTCCCCGTATCCGTGGAATCGGGGCGTTACAGGTTGGTATCAGAGCCTAGGCTCTCACACCTGAAGTACAATCGAGCGGCAAATTTTAATAATTTGCTGATGCCAACTACATATACAAAGTTATTAAGTCCTCCTTGATTCCTTCTTGATTCCTTCCCTTGTATCCTAAACTCCTTCCATTTGTTTTCAAATTCCAGTTATCTTTCCCCAACTCGGTATGGAGCGAAGGACGGGCCGTAACCACTCGGGGCAAGCTTCGAATGGACCCACGGGAGAGAATGTGGATATTTTGAGGGTCATTCAGACCATGATGGAAAACCAGCAGCAGCAGACTGAACTCCTCAGGCAAGAATTGGCAGCACCGAAGGAACAGAGGCCGGGAATATTTCAGATTTCAGGAGGCTGCAGCCAGCCATCTTCACGGGTGGAGAGAAACCATTGGATGCTGAACAATGGTTGACGGATACCACAGATCTGCTGAATGCAGCCAGGGTACCAAGGAGAACCAAGTTGAGGTCGCCAAGATTCAGTTGAAGGATATAGCCAGAACTTGGTGGCTAGCTGAGGAGGCCAGACTGGAGAAGCCTGTCACCTGGGACACGTTCTCCAAGAGTTTCTACAACAGATTCTTCCCTGCTACTGCTCAGAAAGATATGGAAGAGCAGTTTATCAGGCTCCAGCAAGGGAGCAAGTCTGTGGACGAGTATGCTGCAGAGTTTCTTAGATTGAGCCGCTTTGCTCCGTACATGGTGACGGATGAGGAGAAGCGGGCAAGCAGGTTCCAGCAGGGTCTGCAGATGGACATACAAGTTTTCCTGATGCCCCAGCAGTTGAAGACTTATTCGGAGGTTCTCACCATAGCTCGAGAAGTTGAGCGTGGGCTTGAGAAGAAGAAAGTTGACCAGATGGGGAACCAGGCCATGAAGAGGCCATTTGTACCAATGGGAAGAGGAGGCCCATATAGAGCAGCGAAGGTTCAGAGGCAACCTTTCAGGCCAGCTCCTTACCAGACGGCCCAACCAGTTTCTTTCTGCAGTTATTGTCAGAAGCCAGGGCATATCCGACAGAATTGCCGGAGGGCAAATGGGTTGTGTTTGGTGTGTGGATCACGGGATCATTCTATAGAGACCTGTCCACACAGGAGATTGGGGATAGCCAACCAGACTTTGCCAGCACTTCCAGGACCCAATGGACAGAGAGTGCTACCAGGGCCACTTGGGCAGAGGATCAGGGACCAGTGATGAGGAGAGCTCTTCCCCTTCCGCCACAGCATGTTGTTCGCCCAGTCCAGAGAGGAGCCAGGACTGCAGCAGGGCGTGGTAGAGGTCAGGCTTACACTCTTACAGCAGAGGAGGCTGAGACTTCAGAGGAAGTGATAACAGGTAACATCAGAGTTCATTCAAAACCTGTTCTCGCTCTCTTCGATTCAGGCGCATCCCATTGTTATATCTCAGACCATTTTGTGGCTTTGCATTCTATACCTGTTAATCTTTAGACCACAAATGGGAGATTAGTACAGGGAATGGGGTAGTCATATCTTCTAGAGTTTGTGCTGATTGTCCAGTAGAACTTTGTGATAAGATCTTGGCCATAGATATGATCGTACTAGACACCAAAGGGTACGACGTAATCTTAGGCATGACCTGACTCAGTCAGTACCATGCAGTTATTGATTGTAGGGAGAAGGAAATTAATTTCAGAATCCCTCATCAACCGGAGTTCCAATTCAGTGGAGAAGTGAAGTCTACCAAGGAAAGACTCGGATGACTACTTCGGAGGTTCAGAAGCAGAAGGTACCAGTGTGGAATGAATTCCCAGGAGTGTTTGCTGAAATCTCAGGGCTGCCACCTGAAAGGATGATTGAGTTCTCTATTGACACAGTTTCAGGAGCAGCTCCTATATCCAAGGCTCCATACAGGATGGCACCGACGGAGTTAGAGATTTTGAAGAAGCAACTGCAGGAATACTCAGACAAGGGATTGATTCGGCCAAGTACTTCACCATGGGGAGCTCAGTACTGTTGGCCAATAAGAAGGATGGTGGTAAGAGACTTTGTATTGACTATAGGGAGTTGAACAAAGTTACCATCAAGAACAAGTATCCTTTACCCAGGATTGATGATCTGTTTGATCAGCTTCATGGAGCCCGGGTATTCTCTAAATTGGATTTACAGTCGGGTTACCATCAGCTGAGGGTGAAGAAGGAGGATATTCCGAAGACTGCATTCAGGACCCGTTATGGCCACTATGAGTTTCTAGTTATGCCTTTCGGAGTCACCAATGCCCCTTCAGTTTTCATGGATTTGATGAACCGAGTGTTCTCGCCCTATCTGGATCAGTTTGTTGTTGTTTTCATAGATGACATCCTGATCTATTCAAAGAACAACAGGGAGCATGCAGCACACTTGAGGATTGTATTGCAGACTCTCCAACAGGAGCAGCTTCATGCTAAGAGGAGCAAGTGTGATTTCTGGTTGGACAGCATAGCTTTCCTTGGACACATAGTTTCAGCAGAAGGGATTTCAGTTGACCCCAGCAAAGTCCAGGCAGTGAGAGATTGGCCGATTCCGAGGACGGTGACTGAGATTAAGAGTTTTCTTGGACTAGCCGGATATTACAGACGCTTTGTCCAGGATTTCTCTAGGATTGCAGCTCCATTGACTAAGCTCACCCGGAAAGGGGAAAGGTACATTTGGACAGAGGAGTGTACCGCAGCATTTGAGCAATTGAAGCAGAGGTTCATTTCAGCTCCAATCTTGAGGACTCCCTCAGGTAGAGGAGGGATGGTCATCTACAGTGATGCATCAGGTAAAGGCCTGGGGTGTGTGCTTATGCAACATGGTCATGTTATAGCATATGCATCAAGGCAACTGAAGACTCATGAGCGGAATTACCCAACTCATGACTTGGAGCTAGCAGCTGTTATCTTTGCCTTGAAGATCTGGAGGCATTATCTTCTGGGAGATAAAGTGTTGATATATACAGATCACAAGAGCCTCAAGTATATTTTCTCACAGAAAGAGTTGAATATGAGGCAGAGGAGGTGGCTTGAACTGATGGCGGACTATGATATTGACTTGCAATATCATCCAGGCAAGGTCAATACAGTTCCAGATGCATTGAGCAGGATGCCAGAGAATAGAGTGCTTGTCCAGCTCACTCAGCAGAAGGAGTTGATTCGAGACTTCATCAGATTGGACTTGATGTTAGTTCGAAGGACTGAGAAGGCAGGACAGTTCATGACTTTGCAGATTCAGTCAGCATTAATTGATGAGATCAGGGAAGCTCAGAAGGAAGATCCCAGGTTACAGACATTCCGAGCTCAGGTAGAGGCTGGATTGAGGACTGATATCAGCATTCATCCGGATGGTGCCTTATACTTTGGTAGCAGGATTTGTGTTCCCCAAGGAGAAGTTCGGCAGAAGATTTTGGCAGAAGCACACAGTTCAGCATATTCCATCCACCCAGGGGGAAACAAGATGTATCAGGACTTGAAGAAGCAGTTTTGGTGGAATGCTATGAAGAGGGAGATAGCTCAGTTTGTAGCCAAGTGCCTGGTGTGCCAGCAGATAAAGATAGAGCATCAGAGGTCAGCTGGACTTCTACATCCTTTGCCGATACCCGAATGGAAGTGGGAGCACATCACTATGGATTTTGTCACGGCATTACCTCGTAGTCCCAAGGGTAACAATGCTGTGTGGGTCATCATTGATCGCCTCACCAAGTCAGCTCACTTCATACCATTCAGGGTGGGACAGTCAACGGAGGTCTTGGCAGACAAGTACATGAAGGAGATAGTTCGTCTGCATGGAGTTCCAGTCAGTATTGTATCAGACAGAGACACAAGATTCAGATCTCATTTCTGGGAGAGTCTCCAAGAAAGTTTGGGAACTCGTCTGAATTCAGTACATCATATCATCCTCAGACAGACGGGCAATCTGAGAGGACTATCCAGATCCTTGAAGATATGCTAAGGGCCTGCATGATTGAATTCCAGGGATCATGGGAGGACCATCTTCATTTGGCTGAATTTTCTTATAATAACAGTTACCAGGCAAGTATCAAGATGGCACCATTTGAAGCATTGTATGGAAGGAAGTGTAGGTCACCGATTTGTTGGGATGAAGTCGGTGAGAGGGGACTTTTGGGGCCAGAGATTCTGATTCAGACCACAGAGAAGGTCAGAATCATCAGAGACCACCTCAGGGCAGCACAGAGCCGTCAGAAGAGTTGGGCTGACACACAGAGAAGGCCATTGGAGTTCTAGGCAGGTGACCATGTGTTTTTAAAGATATCACCTACCAAGGGCCTTATGAAATTTCGAGGACGAAATTTTTGTAAGGTGGGTGGATTGTAATACCCTGTTCCCAGAATACGTACTTAGTTGCGTATTCAGCTTTTCGATCGTATTTTTCGATTTACTTCCTGTATTTGACCGATTTCGATTTCAAATATCATTTTCCAATATATTAGATTTTCTATGATTTTCTGGATTTTTCCTGAATTAAAATAAATTTCTTCAAACCGGTGTCGACCAGTGTCGCCGATCGATTCCTAGAATTTTATTCTCAAACAGTTAGGAATTTCTAGATGGTCCTTTAGACTTTATTTCTTAGAATCATATTCCCTACTTAAATACTTTTTCTGAGAATTTTATAAATTTATGAAAACTCCAATGGAGTCGGTAGATAACTGATTCCGGGATTTTTAGTTTTAAAACTATAAAGTATTTCTCCGAACGGATTTCACTATGATACTTAGTATAATATTCTTGATTTTTGATAATTATTTCGGGTCGTTCCGAGATACTTGAATTTCGGACGATTTCGGTATTTTCCGAAATATTTTCCGCATCCTCGACTTAAACCCGGGAACTTGTATTTTCAATATTTTATTTTCTTAATCCAAGAGAAAATATCTTCTCCTTTATTTCTTTTCTTTTTTCTTTCCTTATTTCTTTCCTCCACAACCACAAGTTTTTTCTCCATTTTCCAAAACTCAATTTTCTCCAAAAATTTCAACTCCACACAATTTTCTCACCTACTTCCTCATTAAATGCCCACCTTTTCTCTCTCTCCCATGGCCGGCCAAGTGGTGGCTAGGAGAGACACCTCACCTCCCCTTTTTGCACAAAACCCCCTCTCAATTTCTTTAATTGCATCTCCTTTACAAAAATCAAATCCTATATAAGTTTCCCTTTACATTCTTTTCTCTTTTTCCTTCACTTCACCAAGAGATTAGCCCTCACCTCTTCCTTCTCCATCTCAAACTCAACCCTAACTCCAAGAACACCACAAGATCTTCACCTCTAGCTCAAGCAACTGATTTGGAGTTTGGATCGCATCTCTCTTCGTCGGAAGTATCGCCAAGGATCGAGTGGGTGATACCGTCGACTACGATCTCTTCCGAACTCGCATAGAACTTCGATTAACCGTTCGAGGTGAGTATATCTACTCACCAAGACTTGTGAACTTCTTTGTGTACTTGTGTTGACAAATCATGCACACTTGTGACATAAAAATCATATTTTTAGACCCTCAAACAAAACCCTAGAAATCTGTTATGTTTGCTGTTTTCCCACGATTAGTCGACTAGACCTAGGGACTAGTCGACTAATCCACTTTAGTTGAAACTTAACCTTTTCTGATTTCACAGTTTTAGTCGACTAGACCAGATTTCCAGTCGACTAGAGACCCCTAGTCGACTACCCATTTCTCCCCAGTCGACTCCTGTATTCCTGAAATAAAACATCAACTCTCTGTATCTCAGACTTAGTCGACTTAGGTATCCATTAGTCGACTAGTAGTTCCCTGTTAGTCGACTACCCTTACAACCCTAGTCGACTAACTTTCCCTGAAACAGAACCCAACTCTCTGTTTCCCAGTTTTAGTCGACTCACCCAGACTAGTAGTCGACTTAAGACCCCTATTAGTCGACTAACCCTTCCACCTAGTCGACTAATTCTGACTGTTTGACTTGGTTGATTCTGTTCTGAATTTGGATCTTATTGTTGATACACGTGTGGCATATTATTCTTGTTCTTGCTTCTTAACTGGTACTACATGACATGTTACTTGATAGACATTATCTCATACTGCTTCATGACTTGTTATTACATATCATAGCTCCATAACTTGTTAAAATGTGAATATCACCACTTATCATGCCATCACTTGAACCAAGCATGATACACTTGACTTTTGCATAAAATGGACCAACTTACACATGGGTCGGGGGAAAACATGCGGATATCGATATGTGTTCGTGTTTACAGTGGTTTTTAGGAATGTTGTGCAACTCATGTTCCGGTCTGACCTGTGGGCCTCCAGGGGACCGAGGGGAGTGCTTGCTCCCTCTATTACTGGTACCATCATGATAAGGGCATACATAAGTCCCTCCTGTTTAGCCTAGCGGCTGGCTTCCGTCACCAAGCAACGGAACAATCCTGGACCGTTATCCCGGGCATGTACGGGGTCCACTGTAAACATAGTTCGTCGATACAACCGCTGATTTCCAATAACAACCTTGCTTTACTAGGATATGGATCTATGTGCTCTGGGACGCTGGGTCACATAGCTAGATATCACAGTAAGACAAGTAATAATAATAAGATGTTAACTGTAAATCTAATGTATTAGGACTTTATCTCTTCATGCTTTTCATACTTGTTAGCTGATATTCCTTATATGGTTTCATACTACTTATTCATGTCTCTTAGCCACTTGGCTGTAGTCCGTTTATTGTTTATATGTCTTGACTCCTTGGATTTGCATATTCAGATTCGAAGCTTGGAACGAAGTGGAGCCATCCACAGAGGACCAAGCTTACTTTAGCGAGCAGGCGGACTAGTTCCAGTCCCTTCGTGCCAGACTTACCTTTTGACTCACGAGATCCTCTTTCTACTTGTGAGCTTTTTGTATACATATTTGTATATATTTCTTTTGGACTTGGTTATGATGTAATACACATGTATTGTGTAATACTTTATAATATCCTGTGATAACTTTGTATGTGTACTTCTTGTGTTGGCATATGTATTGATACCACGCTTTGTCGTGTACTCTGTTTCTTGTTGTACTTTTTGCTTAGCGTATATACGTGTGGGGCAATTTCTGGCCTACGTATATACGTCGCAGTGACGTCCCCGTATCCGTGGAATCGGGGCGTTACAATTCGGCTTGGAGACAAGAAGACCTCAGTTTGTTTAGTTTAGTTTGTGTTTAGATCTATTGTAAAGATTAGATAGTATTGATATGCTCAAGTTCACATACACACACATGTTTAAAGTTTATTAGTTTTGGTTTTCGGTTTAACCAGTTTTGAATTTCATGTCAAAAACATAGATATATATATCTTTCATGTATATTGGATTCTATCCATATACAATATGCTTCAAATTTGTTTCAATATCATATTTTTGTATTTACATGAGTTTTGGAGAAAACGTTTTTCCATTTCAAAAATCTAAGTTTTTGAAAAATACCGATTTTGTGTTTAAGATTAATTTCAATATCACAAAATGGTTCAAATTGTTCATAATATGTGTTGAATTTTAGTCACACATATTTGTATTTCAAATATTTTATAAGAACTTATTTTTGTGAAATTTATGTGATTTTATGGGATTTAGTTGGTATTAAAAAATTCAAGTTTTAATCCTATAATTATTTGACCAGGCTTGTCTGCCGGTCGACCGGACGGTCGACCGAGTCAGGAGTCGGTCGACTGAGCCGGTCGATCGATGTCCACAAATGTATACAGCCTGTTTGGCTAGTTGGTCGGTCGACCGTCCAGAGAGTTCTGCTCTCTGGTTCTGGCCCCGGTCGACCGGGCGGTCGACCGGGGGCACAACGATCATAAAAAATGACCGTTGGCCGGTCGACCAGGCGGTCAACCGGAAGGGCAATTTTGCCCTTTCCAGACTGCTAACTGGCAGATTTTTGAGAGGCTATATATATGCCTTCTCTTGAACTGATTTTATCAAGAATTTCAAGAGCAAAAATTCTCATCTTCTTAAGCGTTTTAGCAACAAGTTTTAAAAGAGTTTTTGGGTTAAAAAGGATTTATCTTTATTTGTTTCAAGGGTCGAAAAAATCAAAGAAAAATAGAGTATTTGGGATATTGATTTTGATCTTTATTTCTATCTTATTCTAGTTATTTTCTCAAATATTTTTCTTTATTCCTAACACTTTATTTTCTCACACTTGAGCTATCTATCTATCCTATCTATTAGGATCTTGTTTTGGTGAGAAAATTGATTTGTGGTCTTTGAGATCACCAAGAGTTATAACCTTTCTTGTATTTATTGGTATCCCTCTTGTGTAGAGGTGATTGTGGAGGTTGTGTTGGTATCCCTCTAAGTGGAGAGGTGATTGAGATTGTTGTTTGGCTTTGAGCCTTATCCCTCTAGTGTGAGGTGATTATTGTTTGGCTAAGTGCTCATCCTTCTAAGTGTAGAGGTAATTGTTGTTGTGTCTTGCCTCTTGTGTAGAGGTTGTGTTTGTTGGAGAGAAGAGTTGTAAACTCCTAGTTTGTATTACCCAAATCCTCTGTAGAGGTTCCCTGTGTGGGAAGTCCTATGTGGACGATATAGTGGAAATCCTTCTCTGTGAAGGCGGGGACGTAGAGCAGTGGCTCGAACCTCGAAACATATTTTGTTATTTGCGATTGATCCACTTTCTCTAAACTCTCTCTCTCTCTCTTATATCTTGTATTGATTCATATTGCTCATATCTTATATACTTGGTATTGTTTGTTTGCCTCACTTGTGTTGCACCAAGAGAGTTTCATATAGCACCTCAACTCTTATTTAGAGGAATTTAGAGGAGTTAGTCCAGAGCCCTTCACCGGAATTCGGCTACACTTTTTGGTTACACTAAGTGTGTTGCAATTAGTTTTTAATTCCTCATCATTTGTCATTAGATTAGCTATACACCTATTCACCCCCCAAGGTGTACTTTCAGGATGATCATCACCCATGACAGCAAAACATCCATCTAACTTCTCAAAGCTAGAAAACCAGTCCCTGTTCGGACACACATGATAGGCAGCTCCTGTATCTAATACCCACTCAGAATTATTTGAGTAACCAACAGTAGGAGTAGTAACAGAGAAATAGAATACTGATGAGTTTGAGTCCGATCCATCTGCTTGTGAAGTAATGGCGTGAGTTCTGACCACCTGTGCGAGATTTGTCTCGATTTTCAACTCCTTCTTCTTATCTTTGGCCTTTGGATAATCAGCCTTTCAGTGCCCTAGCTCTTTGCAAAAGTCGCACTGATTCTTCTTCAATTCTCTGAAACTTGATCTGGACTTTGATCTCACATGATCACCTCTGCCCTTCAGATTGGACTTCTGTCTCTTACCGCCAACGCCTCTACTGATGTACCTTCAGAAGAGGACCGCCTGTGCTGCCTCCTTACTTCGTAATTTATAAGAGCAGCCGACACCTCACTGTAGTTAAGTGTTTGTCTAGCATTGATCAAGGTAAGAGTAAAGGTCTCATACTCTTCGTCGGGAAGAGAATTCAATAGAATCATCGCCTTATCCTCTTCGTCGATCTTCACATTCACATTAACTAAGTCTGTAAGAATCTTGGTGTAGTTATTCATGTGTTTATCAATGGAGAGTTCTCTCTTCATCTGAAAGCGATAAAGCCTCTCTTCAACTCTAACCGCGACTCGATGCTTTTCGTCATATACTTTTTCTCCAGGATCTCTCACAGCTGCCTTGCATATGTTTCATGTAACACATGATACTTGATGTCTTGAGTCAAGCAAGACCTTATCAAGCTACACGTCATTCGATTCATCTTGTCCCAATCCTCTTCAGAAGTAGAATCACACCTTTTCTCTAACCGTAGAGTGTCTTCAAGATTTGATGCTGTTAATGCATTCATCATCTCACATCTTCACATATCAAAGTTGTTCTTGCCATTAAATTTTACCACATCAATCTTCAATGGATGTGGATTCATAGTTTTCACCATAGATGTACTATCTCCAACCATCTTCTTAATTGATTCCTCAAACCAATGCGGAAAATAAACGGGTTAGATAAAAAAACTAGATAAAAATAGGATCTTTACCTCAAAGTGAAACCTAGAAGAGTTTTCGAAACTATCTACTCTACCAAATTTGATTCCTCGAACAATCCAAACGTTGTTCTGAGATCGACACACGATCCTACAAACAGTCCCAACGCTGCTCCGAGATCGATACACGATCTCCGCCAAACAGCCACCAATGCTCTTGAAATCCACACGATCCCACGAAGAACCTGGGATGCTCTGATACCACTTGTTACGCTCGCGCTATCCTTGACACACCAATTGAGGAACCCCAAACAGACAGAAAGGGATGCAGCCAAGAAGTACCCAAAAGATAAGAACAAAAACCAACAAGAGAGAAAGCAAACACAATATTTAATGAGGTTCAACAATTTGCCTACGTCCTCGAGGCAAGGGAGAGAGAGATATTATTGATTCAACAATCAATTACAAGTTTCTTCGAGGATTTCAGAGAGATTCTCAAGGGAATATCAAGGGGATACAATTCAGGAGGGCTCTAACCGTTATTTATAGCCAGAGAGTCTCAGGGTTTTATGAAACCACAATTGGATTCGACCCCAAATCAGAAACAAATCCGAATCTGTTTAGGAGAACAGTTTTGACCGATCGGTTGACCGGGACCAACATAGACAACTGTGTTCCAGTCGGTCGACCGCTTCTTTGCTACGGTCGACCGGGTGGTCGACCGAGCTGTGCTTGTGCACGTGTGCACGCCGGTCGACCGGGCGGTCGACCGAACCCTGTTCTCGTCTGCTGCAAACTACGTTCTCCCTTCTTCTGAACTTCGATCTCTGAGCTATCTCTTCCAATAAGTTTAAAAAACTATCCCAATGTATTTTATATTCTCTTATTTCCTCTCTCCCTACACCATCCCCCTTTGATCCGTGGTTGACTAATCAAAAAAAAAAAACTTGTATTCCGTGAACTTTTCTCTCTATAATTTATTAATATTTTCATAAAATGCCCTAAAAAAACTTTAGGAGAAGTGTCCTTTAGGCAATTTACCTGCTCCCAACCTCCGAAGTCAAAGTGATTTCTCTTTCATTTAAAAGTTAAAGTAGAAAATTCTAAAATGAGATACTTCCCTAAATTTGTCAAATTAATCGCTAAATCCGCAAATGTAGTGCCTTGAATCTTAATAGCAGATTTTGGAGGAGAGATTTGAGGAGATTGAGGCGTAGGAGAGGTTGAGGACCAGCGCGCCGCTTCGTGGTGTTTGTTGTTGTCGTGGTGAATTTTGTTAGTAGTTATGTGAGATCCAACTCAAAAGGTGAGTTCTTGTTGAAGAAGATGATGAGGACATTGCCATGAACTTCTATAAAAAATGACATTATGTGAGATAAGTTGAAAATTTAAGGTTTCAAATTTACTAAGAGTAAATAGAGGTAGTTGGGGTACCAATTTCTACTTTAATTTGAGTTATTGAACATTTGAGTTCTTGATTGTTGAACGCGCGAAAAGGAGAAGAGGTGTTGGTTTTAATAGAGGGAAGGCGAAAAAATAATTAATGTTGGCGTGTAAGGACATTTATGTTAAAAAAAGCCCCGTGACAGTTACGTGTGTACGGATTTAACAGAACCGTGACAGAAAGTATAATGTTGAAGAAAAAATATAGTTAAGAGTATCAAGTTGTGAGAGAGAAAGATTTAGAGTGTACAGTAGAAACACACACCGCTTGAAAGAAACAGACCGCAGTAAGATTGGTTGATGTTCTTGTTGGTTTCACACCTTCGAGTCTTTTGGCTGCAGTGGTTAAATTTCATTCGCTGGATTCTCTTCCACTTTCCGAAAACATTCCTCAGTAACGAAGAGAAAAGTATAAAAGCTTGTTCTGAAAATGGCTCAATGCGCTGGCTTATGGGCTCTTGGCCCATCAACCATGCTTGCTCAGCACAACAAGGGACAAGGTTGTGAGTATTGGATCGGTTAAATTGATCCACTGAAACGAACCGAACTGCAGCGACCCAATTGGTTTGGTGTGGTTTGAGAAGGAGTCCAATTCGGTTCAGTTTCCAAAAATTTGAAATCGGTAAACCGAACCGAACTCTATCTCTCTCACTCTCTCTCTCTCTCTATCCCCCCCCATCCCATCCCCCCCCCCCCCCCCCCCCCCCCCCCCCCCCCCCGCGCCCCCACCCTCCCCCTCACTCAATCTCTCTTCCTCTCTTCCTCTCAATCTCTCCGATCGAAGCCCTCCTCCGACCTTCGGCTGAAGCTCTGCTCCGTTGTGAAGCCTGCCGAAGCCCGGCTCCCTCTCTCGATTTGAAACCGAAACCGAATCAATTTTTCGGTTTGATTTGGTTCGGTCCGTAGTCATAAGCCCGTTTGATTCCCTTTTTCTAGGCAATATTGAACCTAACCGCCCGATGCACACCCTAGGACAAGGTGATGCCAGTTCATTTAGGCAAAGACCATTTTGTCATGTCAAATATCTTACAAGGGACTCCCCCCACGACCAAGAAAAGTACGTTGTTATTATTTACCACACTTCCTAGAATTTACTCTTGTAATTTTTTTTTCACCTTGATATCTAATTTGCTGGAAGGCATTGAAAGCTACCATTCTAAGGACAATGTTTCGTAGGTCAACTTGGACTCCTGTGAGACATAACACCTCTCTATCTCAAAACTCCAGAACAAAGAGTGATCTGACTCAGTTGTCCGGGATCCAGTTTTCCATACTTCACAGCTTTCACCGACTCTGTAGATACCTTTAGTTACATTAATAATGTCCCTGCATATCGGGCGTATTTGGTTGCAAGGAAGTGGACCGAAGTAAGAAAATGGGGAACTATAATTGTTTATTTTCCTATCTATCTAAACACCGGGGAAAAAAAATAAGAAAATCGTTTTTTTTTTCTTTTCTCTTTTACACAACCATTTCCTCACTTCCAGAATGCTACAGTTAATTTTATGGTCATGTAAATTTCATTTGTAATAAGTTGTAACACAAAACAATTAATTTTTTGATCATGTAAATCTCACTTGCATTCTAATTAAAGTTCATTTTTTATTTTTATTAATTAATTTATATTTTAATATTATTTTGCAACTTTGTGGTCAATTTTTTAACTTTCACTTCTACATTACCATCCAAATACCAAAAAAGACATAATATTTTTCAAATCACACTTTTCAATAACATCCAAACATCAGAAAGTTTACTAATCAGTTCTCAAATTTTAAAGGGAACTTTACCACTTTCTCACTTCCTCACTTTCACCCTTAGGGCATGTTTGGTTGCAAGGAAGTGGGTGGAAGTAAGAAATGGGAAAGTATAATTGCTCACTTCCCTATCTATCCAAATACCGGAAAAGGAAAATAAGATAACTCCTTTTCCTTTTCTCTTTTCACTTTTACATAACCATTTCCTCATTTACCAGTTAATTTTGTGGTCATGTAAATCTCATTTGTAATAAGTTGTAGCACAAAACAGTTAATTTTTGATTATGTAAATCTCACTTGCATTCTAATTACAATCCATTTTTTATTTTTCTTAATTAATTTTTATTTAATATTATTTTGTGGTCATCTTTTTCACTTCCACTTCAACATTATCATCCAAACACCAGAAAAGACATAACATTTTTCAAATCATACTTCCCAATAACATTCAAACCCGAAAAACTTACTAACCAATTCTCAAGTTCCAAAAGGAACTATTACCGCTTTCTCACTTCTTTACTTCCTCACTTTCACCCTTAACCAAACATGCCCTTAACAAAACAGAGTATTTCATGAGTGATATACAATTTGTTCCCACGCGGTTAAAAATTCCTCTAGATGCGTGGCCCTAACATGTGATCTTCGTTATCAAAAGTTGCGCTTTACGAGCTCCTTGTTCGTCTCACCCACCGATGTCTTTTAAATATGATGAAGCTTTACTAGCCCCATGTTCGTCTCGCCCATCGATGTCTATTAAACATGTTGAATTTATCCAACAAAATAAGGAGATTCATTCGAGATGGCTCGTTTTCTTTAGATGGAGAGTAGGTGATGCGTTAGGTACTACCTTGTCCTATCAAAGATTTTAGTCCCGGTGTGTTCGAGTCTTTATTCAACAAAGGCATCGGATTATTTCAGATGATATAAGGTATTTACGATCAGCAATACACCACATTACTTTATAGTCATCAATATTGTGGCCGTCGTCGAAGAAATTAGCATGCAACATCCCCGATCAACAAAGTCTTCGTGCACTCTCACGCCGCATGGGCCATAGCACCGTTCACATTTCACGTGCCGACGTGGTTGCTATCGATCTGGACCAGAAGCAAGGAGCAAAAGAGAGGACATTTTCTGTTCTGTGAACTGAAATTTAGTTGTGTTTGAGATTTATATTTGAGCATTTTAATGTATTTGTAAGTGGGCTTTCTAACAGCCAAGGCAGACAGTTTCAATTGCTATTCATCTGTTGTACTCAAGAAAGCTCGATCGGATCAAAGTAGTTTTTTTTACAGAGTATTTTTTTTTTTTTACATAGATCGTGACTTGTTACAACGTGATTTGAATATGAACATCTAACATGAAAGGCCATAGAGTGAACAGCAGAGCATTCCGGTAGACCACAAAAAATAGGCCAAAGGTTATCAGAAATACTGAAAAATATAAACAAATGAAATAACAAATAAATATATACACCCAAAGTAATTAAGCCCTTGCCAGTTGCGACGGAGGCTTTTTTTGCTCACCGGCCTCTGCCCACCACGCTCACCGCGCGGTGAGCGGGGTGAGCAGAGGACGGTGAGCAAAAAATATTTCGTTGCGATTAAAAAAAAAAAAAATCTGACGCTAACATCGAATCAGGCCGGTCTCAGCCGGTGACGAATGGGCCCCACAATCCACCACATCAACTCGCATGCTTTATTTTATGCAAATAAAATCAAACACGTGTGATTCGTGATTGTGCAAGAGAGGAAAAAAAAATTAAATCGCGATTTCACCACCAAATGTTTTGAAAAGGAAGATATAATATTTATGGATTTTATTAAAATATATTCCTTTTAAAGTTTGCATAAATTCTTATATAAATAATTCATCTAAAGTTATTCAGCGAGTCTTGATTTGGTCCCCCTCGCTTGACTCGAGCGATGATCCCGGCAAAGAACTCTAGAATGACGAGGCCAAAAATAATAAAAATTATTAATTAATTAATTAAATTATTCTCCTATATCCGCAAGCTCTTGGAAATCCCGAAGCTTCGGTGCCCCCGCTGCTAGGTCAGCGGCCGCGTCACCAATCCATTATATAAACACCTGCCTGCACCCCCTCGCTTCAATCAACTCACCAACTGTTCGACAAAAAGCGCGAGAGAAAGTGAGAACTTGAGATTCCGCCATGGCGACTGAGAAGGATTGGTTCTGCTCGATTTCTGGGTGAGCCCGTTCGCGCAGCGTTGCAGGATCGCTCTGGCCGAGAAAGGGTCCAGTATGAGCAAAGAGAGGAGAACTTGGCAGACAAGAGCCCTTTGCTTCTGAAATCTAACCCAGTTCACAAGAAGATCCCTGTTCTGATCCATGACGGCAAGCCGTGTGTCGAGTCCCTCATCATTGTTCAGTACATAGATGAGGGTGGGCTGACGCCGCCCCGATTCTTCCCAAAGATCCCTATGCTCGAGCTCAGGCTCGATTCTGGCTGATTTTATCGACAAGAAGGTACCTTTTAGCTCTTTGATTTTTTGGCCTTCCTGGTTGAATTTGTTGATTGTGGTTGTTTTTAGTCTTGTTCCAAATTATTAATGTCATTCTGAGATTTTGGTTTCCTATTATTAATACAACCTTAATATTTGCCTCCCGATCGCCCTTTCGTCTGACACGACATGTCATGATGGCTGCCACCGTCCCCGCGTCATCGCCGCCCCCACGCGACCTTCTTTTTCACCGGCAGATCTGATGGCAAGATTCTCGGGGCCATCTCCGCCGCCTCCCCCCACCCTCCTCCTAGCCGCCTCGTCATCAACTGGCGGTGAGAAGGAGGGAGGAGGAGGTGGAGGCGGGCCCAGCCTCCTCTCCCCTCCCTCCGCCTCCTCCTCCTCCTCCCTTCTCGTCGTCAGATTGGTGGCGAGGAGGGAGGGCTCATCCCGGCGCGGGGGGATCGGGAGGCAAATATATTTTCTTTATTAATTTTCCTGTGTACCCTCATCTTATTATCATTAAAGTGTTATTATATAAATACATCAATCCTCAATTTAACTTCAAAATTGTGGTGGAGCGCCAGGGATTTAATATGGTATTAAAACAATTCAAGTTTAAATCTCATTGTGTGTTTATTTAAAAGTGGATTTTTAAAAAAAAAATACCACTAACGCAAAAATCTATATTTCAGCCCATAAAAAGAGAGTATAATAACTCAACGCAGTGACAGAGATTTTAATAATAATATACTCTTTTGCTCTTTCTTTTTAGTAATTTTTTTGGGTGACGTTGTTTTCTTTTTCCTTTTTTTTTTTTTTGGACAATTTGATTGAATTCGGTGATCTGGTCGGTCTTAATTTTGTTCCAAGATATTTGTTTGTTTGTTTGTTTGGTCTTTTTATATTATTTGCTGCGAATTGAATTGCAATTTGTATCTTTTTAGAATAAAAATACTAATATCTCCTCTATGCTTTTATTTTGGTAAACTTTTGCTCCTTTTTCATTTTGAGTAGCACAGCTGCTATTTGTTGCCAATTTGGTTGATATTTTCCTGAGAGTATTGATTCCTTGCCAATTTGGTTATAGTTTATGCCATTTTTGTCTTAATGTATCTCTGTTCTCTCTCTGTGGTCAGATATATGATGTGGTACAAGGCTGTGGATGCGCAAGGGAGAAGCTCAAGAGGAAGCGAGAAGGAATTCATTGGCATCCTGCAGACTTTGGAGGGCGAGCTCGGGGACAAGGAGTTCTTCGCTGGTGACTCATTTGGCTATGTTGACATCGCCCTCATACCCTTCACTTCTTGGTTCCACGCGTATGAGACCTGCGCCAACCTCAGCATCGAGAAGGAAGTCCCGAAGCTGGTTGCTTGGGGGAAGAGGTGCATGGAGAGGGAGAGCGTCTCCAAGACGCTCTCTGACCCCGTCAAGGTCTACGAGTTTGTGTGCTTTCTCAAGAAGAAGTATGGAGTGGAGTAGAGTTTGGACTGAAGCACTTTATAGCATTGAGTCTGTAGTTTGATATAAGAGAAGTTTGTGTTCTGCTCTGCTTACATTCTGTTGGGTCTAGTCTGGTCTTGTCTCATGAGGTAGGTACATGCCTTTCTCATTCATGCTGTATTCTGTAGTAAGTGGTTCTTTGTTGGGGGGTGATGGAGGTCGAGGAGGAGGCAACTCCTTGTTGCCAGTATTGTGATTTATGTGGTCGGGTTTGTCTTTGTATGTTGTGGCTGTATCCTGGCGGATGCTTAGTTGCATGTTTCTGGGTGTTTTATGATGAACATTTTCTTTCGTTGGTGTTATGTATAATGTGTGCTTGTTATCTTCAAAGGATTCCCTATTTTGTGTTTGTTGCCGGCCGAGCATTCACCAATTTGTTGGGGTTGCGAAAGTTATGATCGGTTCCATTGTTTGCATACTCGGATGCTACTGTTTGGTTTTTGCTGTTTTCTCAAAGTGGTGGATGGAATATCCCAAAAAAAAAAAAAAATGGTACGTAGGAAGATACATTTGTGGAGATATACATTTTATGGCTATGAGACATGGGCGGATGCATATTTAATTGGTACATAGGAAAATAGGAGACATCCATTTAATAGCTACGAGACATTGGCATTGGCTTTTACATTGATTATTATGACTTTCATCAAATGGTAAATAACTCGCCTAGGTATCATCTTAGATCAGGAGTAGGAAACATTAGCCCTGGGGTGAAAGAAAGTCGTTGGAAGTAAAAAAAGACAGAAGCTTGCTGGGCATCCTAAACACGAGGATTTTTTTTTCTGACAACCTTCCACATGCGGGGATACCCGGAAATGGGCCGGACACGTAACAACACATTGGTACCCAACAAGTTTTAAAATAGTACATGTGAAGATGACAAGCTTGCTATTTTTTTCAATTTTTCATTAATGTGAGCTCTCAATTTTCATTAATAAAAATTTAATAAAATATTTTCAAAATAAAAAGATACAAATTTGCATGATACACGCATATACAATTTGATTCTTCAAAAAAAAAAAGAAAAAGAAAAGAAAAATGAAACCATCGAAACGTCCTCAGCGTTAGTCTTGACTTCTCTCTTCCATCGTACTGGCGGCATCTGCAACTAAAATTCATGCAACCCTTGGTCAGATCTCCCACTAGCGCCATCGCAACATCTGCAGCTTAGATTCCCGTAATCGAATTCCCCCACCACTGGAGTCGAGGCACCTTCGCTCCCCCGCAATTGCGTCATCTGCAGCTCGGAACCAACCATCCCTTGGCCGGCCATCGTCAACATGGTATCTGCAGCTCTGATCAGGTCTTATCATGACCGGACCCTCCACCAAAGTCGTGGCATGTTCCCACCATCGTAGCTTCGGCAAAAACTCTGGTCACCCTCAGCCGGTCACCTTATTCAAATTACTCTCGTCGGCCCTTACTTGGATCTGAGAGCTCTGCAAAAACCCGTTACTCTCACCGGTCCTTACCCGAATTTGAAAGCCTTGCAAAAAACCCTTACTCTCACCATCCCTTGCCCGGATCTGAAAGTTGTGCAAAAACCACCGACCCTTGACCAAATCTGAGAGCTCTACAAAAACGCCTTAATTTCCCTCGAGAATTTCGTAGCCTAACCTCTCCGGCCAGCCCACGCCATCCTTAAGGGCGACGCCGACCCAGTGGACTCTGCAATCAACCATTGGTCGTGCCGCCTTTGGGCCCAAACAGGCTGCACCCACATCAGCACCCGCTTCACCTGCGCCACCGATGACTGCGGGGCCCACGTCGAGTGGGGCGATATACATTCAATACACCACATAGACAATCTATCAAACACCTTACTCGCACACAAAACATGCCCAGAATCCAAGCAGATCAAACATCTGCTGCATCCACCACAGCTGCAGGCAACTTGACCGCGCCGCAATCGAACTCACACCGACGCTTCAGGAAATCCCCAAAGCTCATAACCGAAAACGCCGTCGTCATCGCCGTCGTGACCAACTTCTCCAACAACGACAAGGTCTCCTCCGACCCCATCTACACCTCCTCGAGCGGTTACATCCTCTCCGACCTCTTCTTAGCGGCCCGCAGAAAGGCAACGGGCGCGGTGGCGAAGCCAAAGAGGCAGGTCGTGAATGGCTGACAAAGGTTTCAGGGGGGACGACGACCATTTAGGCGGTAGGCAGCAGAGATTCAAGATCCGAACTAGCGAAACTCGGGACCTTTGACATCGCCAAGGAGGCCGCCACTGTCCGTGACCACGTTGCCGTCAAGCTTAAGGGGTCCAAGGCTGTCATAAACTTCCCCTTGGAGAAGCAGCAACCATCGTCCTCACCAACTTCACTGCTCCCACCACCATCACCGTGTTGATGATCTATCACCGATCAAACAATAGAGGAACACCAAGTCGAAGACTCGGCAGCGGAAGCGAAAGTTTATAAGATCTACCACTAGCAAGCAATCACCACACAATTAAGGAACACAAAATTTAACGTAGTTCGACAATGTGCCTACGTCCACGGGGAGGAGGAAAAAAATATTTATTGAAGAAAATATAAGAGTTACAATGAGATCTCTCTCACAACTCTCAATGGTGGAATTTTAGAATTTCTCTTGAATTCTTGACACATCTTCAAAGGGCCACCCCTTCGGAGTTTATATAAGTACCTGGGATGATCCTAGTCCAACACGAACTCAAATTAGCACCTCCTTCGAGAAATAGAAAACCCGTATTCAGACCAAAATGGGAGACAAATTCATATTAGGAAACTGCCAAAAAGCTGAATTCTTCTCCAATGGATATGAGGCATTTCAAATACTATCAATCTCCATATTGACTCATGTTCATGATTCCCTCCGTAGAAATTTGGCCCCTGCTTCATTCGCCTTCCTTTCCCCCCCTTTTGTGACTTCACATGGTTCCCTCCCAGGAGCTCGTTCGCCATTTTACCTTTGAAAACCTTGATGAAGTTCAGAAATGCTCTGAACTTTTCTACTGGGATGGTCGTTGTCATCATATCCGCTGAATTTTTCTTCATGCTGATCTTTACCAAATTGATCACCTTATCATCCACGATCCACTGACGTATCTTGTGAAATCTCACATTAGTGTGCTTCGTCTGCTTGTGATACCTGTGATTTTTAGCAAGATAAATAGCACTCTAGTTGTCATAATGAACCCGAACTGAATGTATGATACTGAACATCTCAACCAATCCTCTCAACAACAAAGCTTCTTTGACGCCTCAACTGCAGACATGTACTCTACTTCTGTCTTTGAATGAGTAATTGTATCTTGCAACTCTACCTTCCAACTAATGATGCACTCAGCTACTGTGAACACATAGCCCATGGTAGATCTTCGCTGATCAAGATCTCCTGCATAATCTGCATCAACATAGCCTTATAGTAACCTAAGCTTTCCCGTTTTCAATCTCTGAAATACCAAGCCTAGTCTCGCAGTCCCTCGCAGATATCATAGCACCCACTTCACTGCTTTTCAATGTAGCTTTCTTGAATTTAACATGAACTGACTTACTGTACTAACTGCATAGGCTAAGTCAGACCTAGTGCAGACCATAGCATACATGAGTGATCCCATCACACTAGCATATGGTACTCGAGACATCTCTTTCTCCTCTACTGGTGATTGTGGACACTGCTTGGAGGATAATTTGAAGTGACATGCTAAAGGAGTGATGACTGGTCTTGTTTCTGCCATGTTGAATCTCTCCAATACCTTGAGAACATAGTTCTCCTGGAATAGCCAAAATCTGCCTGAGCCTCTGTCTCGAGTGATCTCCATACCTAAGATCTTCTTGGCTTCTCCAAATCTTTCATGTCAAATTCCTTCTTGATCTGAACTTTAAACTTCTGAACATGTGTCTTATTTTCGCAACAATCAGCATATCATCCACATATAACAACAAATATGTCAGATCATTACTCTGCTTAAAAATAGACACAACTATTATACTCACATCGATTGTATTTGGTCTTGATCATGAAAAAATCGAACCGTTTGTACCACTGCC